>UCOJ01000542.1:0-89609 GCA_900474305.1 Cecidostiba fungosa
ACACAGGTATAGATATACAATACAGTATGGAAAGGCCCAAGCCGAGAGGGTCTACTTGCACCCCCGCCGGACTACAGCCCCCAACGCAGCAGCGCATCAGTTCCTGTGCAGACACGACCAGAGCAACACACCGAGCAAAGCATCTACTATACCAGTCTTTATATACATTACAGTTTTTCATTCCAGTTATACTAAATATTCAGTTATTCCTGTACACAAATATTCCATTGATTGTTAACTAATAAAGTATCTCCTGATAATTCCAACAAATAACAAACAAAAAAAAGCTCGCAATAACGAGATCAAAGTTTGCATTGTTGCGCTGCAACGATCGTCCTTCTTGAAAAGCCTCTCGAAGAGTCGCTCCGTCGATTTAGATCGGGAGATACAGCCGCCGTACACGTGTATATCATATTATACGCACACACGAATCAATAAGCGACGATCCCATTTAACGGTACACGCGGCGGCACTGATTTATGCCCGCGACTCCCTCGACTTGGCAGATATAAATTCATTACGAAAGCTTCGCGGGTTCGATATTATCAGCTGTGCAAGTACACTCTCTCAAGAGCGAGCGAAGGCAGAGAGGATCTCGCACACGAGCACGAGAGCGAGAATCGAAAGCCGGGCTGGGAATTAAAACGTCTATTAAAATGAAAAAGTTGCGGCGAGCACGTACACTATAATATACTGACGAATTCTCGGTATTATCTTGCAGCTATATAAAAAGGGCGCGCGCACCAGAGAGCAGCGCACAAAGTAGCTGCATCTGGTCCGTCACGTGTCCGCCAGATTCTCTCCGAGGATCCCGTCGGCGCGAGGCGATTTATTTTTATAATAAGAGAGATTCGGTCGCGCTTATGCAACTATGCGCGATGCTGCTCGGCATGGGGCTGGTCTATTGCTGCTACCCGCTGCAGAGACTGGGGATATTCGATATCCACCTCAACGTCCTCGACAGCGGACCAACGCGCGCTTTAATAACCTCGTGCGTGTCGATTCGACTAATGATCTTGAGCGATCTCCTCTGCGAACCGAGTTTCACTCCGAGATTCGTTTTGTTTTTCTTTTTGTCCCGCGGTAATTGAATTTTCTCGTCGATCATCAATAGCTCTCTGAAATCCAGATTTATGCTAATTGCGTTTCTGCTATTGCAAACAATTATCATCTGCCAGGAGATTTCTAAACAATAAAATTGAATAATATAAAGCGTACGCGTGTATTGTTATGCGCATAATATATAATGTACGCACTTTTGCGAAACTTAGTTTCCTCTGCGCGCGCGCGCGCGGAAAACAAGCAATTCATTACTCGTTATCTCGAGAAGCCCGCGACGAAAGCCACCACGCTATTGTTGTTCGAGTCGAAATTTATTGTCTAATAAATCCACGAGAACAAAGTATATGCGCTCTTCGAAAAAGCGCGAGAGACATTTTTCCTATTCAAATCGTAAAAAAAAATATACACGCAGATTGTCAACCGCCGCCGCCACACCGCGCGTGTCTAATATTCAACGATTTTTTTTCCTCCGCGGCGACTTTAAGAGAAAAAGTTTCCCGATGCAGCGAGTTTTCATTTCGGAGAAACATATTTTTCTGTTATATCTTCGCGTGCGCAATCAACGGAATATTGCATTTCGGAAGCGCGCATTTGAAATTTTAATTTAAATTACATGAAAAATGCATGTGACAGATAAAAACGTAAGCCTACTACTATACTGAAATCGCGCGCTTCTGAATAATGAATTTAATTATATACGAAAAGTCGTTATTTGCACTTATCTTTAATAAATATCGAATATGCATAACGAATGAATATTTGATCGTCAATGCGCTTTGAGCAAAATTTGCTTCGCAAATGTATGCGATGCTATGTTCATTTTATGTCTTATCAGCAGTGGTATATAGCCTCATTCCGAGCTGCGATCGGAGAAAAGCGCGAAAAAATACAAAGGCGCTCGTCACAGTATATATAGAGAGAGCCACGTGCAGATCTGCGCTTGCTTGCGAATAAAATTCCTGGCCGAATTCGCGGAAAGCTTTATTTATACCCCACGCACGAGAAAAAAAGCCGCTGCCTCAGACAGAGAGCAAAAGAGAGCTTCGGCGGCAGAACTGCACGACGAAACGAGGGTAATAAGCATCACAGGGGAATGAACAAAGTGTATGAAGAAGGCAATATGTTGCTACACGCGTTCGCGCGAAACAAATCGATCGTTTGATCTTGTAGCCCTACTCTGATAGAGAATTGACTGGTTTAACCGGCCAAGGTGTTACGTTGGTCATTAAGCTGTGCTATTGAATTTAAATGATATTACTTGCTTTTTCAATTAATAAAAGTAATAAAATGAATATCAAATGAAAAAAATTTCGTAACCTATACTTTATATCAAAAGTAAATTGCAAAAGAATCCCGTACACTCACAAAAACTGTATTTTCGACACTAGAATCGAAAAACAGTATATGTATTGTGATCGATACAATTGCCACCTTCGCTTTGCTCGTGCCACAACCTCACGCCTAGTGAGGAATTAACTCTTTCGCATGGTTATCGAAAACTACCCTGGTAGAAGCGTTAACCAAACCAAAACAACATGGCGGTTTGTCGAATAACCGCTTCTATTTCGTCACGTTAATTATTAACGTTTCGCAAAGTATTAATTGTAAAATTTTAATAACGTGATATATGCATTCGATAAAAAGTCACCAGATTCCTTAACTGCGTATACTTTGTTCTGTGAAATTACATTTTGTGGTTATGAGCGCACATGACTAGCGTAGTGTGCGCAACTGCGCATGCATCACACCTATCCAATTAACTTGGTAAACTGTTGGCGAAGTAAAAAATGATTCAATGAAAAGCCAATATATCCGGTCAACAATTCTACCAGAAAAGAATTCGCAGTAAAGTTGAATTTACCCAAAAAACATTAAACAATGACAAGCCGTTTATAATTAACCTATTTCCAGCAGTACAACCGCACCATTTCTCCGAGTCTCCTGTTGACCCGTTTTCACACAGCATCCTCATCTGGCCCTAATAATACACGTGTCGAAAATTCCGAATCAGCGTGCAATGGTTTAGGCAGCAACAGTATATATTCGCGCTCGCGCGTACACGGATGACTGATCAGCAAGGGGCGAATAAAACGTTTGACGGCCGAAAATAGCGCGCTCCTCGGTGGTCGTGGCGCGGCGACTGCTCTGCGTGTATGTATATAAAGCGCCGCGCAGCCGAATTATTTTGATTATTTGGACTATTAATCTGCGCGCGCTCGAGAGCAGCGAGAGATTTCCTCTTGCTTCTTTTTGCCATCACAGCGACGAATCGAAAATAAATCTCTTGCTGAGTAGAGCTGCACGCGAGTCCGTTATATTTTGAGCGATGTCGTCCGCAGTCCTCTCTAGCTTTTGTTTCGGATTAAATTCTCTGCTCGTATAATATTCTGTTTACAGCGATAATGAGATTTTTGACCGCGGCTGGCACACACACGCACACCCGGCATATTATGCAAATAAGCGTTCCCGGCGCAGAGATCTTCGACGCGCACAACCAAACAGAGCCGAAAACGAAGCCAGGAATCTGCCAAGTTCACGCGAAGAGAGCAACGACAAGGTAAACCTCGACGACGCCGATGACGCTAGCATCTCTCTCGGCGGCTAGTAGGCGAAGAGACAAAAATCGGGGACGTTGTCCCCCAGCAACGCCAACGGGGGTGTATGTGTATGTGTGGGTGTATGTGACGCACGCCGACTCGGCTACGAGATCGAAAGGAACCAATGCGATATCGTAGACTAAGCGCGCCGCTGCCGTCGACGACGACGAAATAGTTGTCTAAAACTGTATGACTGACGGACAGCTGGCCGTCATTAAAACCCCATTAGCGAGGCTCACTCTCCGGCCTCCCTCCTCTTAGTAGTGTACGTGTGCCCTCTCTCTGTCTTTTCCTCCTCCGCACACATCTCGGCGCTCGGGCCCTCGTATAGTTCTAACAATATCCAGCCACCCACGCTATCGATGTTGCGACGCTACGCGCAGCGCGGAGAGACGAGGGTAGGAGGGTAATATACGATAAAAAAATGAATAATCGAAATACTGGTGGAAATTATTCTTGCGCGCGCGATTTTACGGTCCATGAAAATCCTCTCTGTCTCGAGCGCACGGCGACACTGGCGCAGAGAAAATACAGCTCGCAAGTCGTGAATCATCGACGGTCCGATATCGAACGAGTCGGAGTATATAGCTGCTGCTCTCTTGCACTCGTCCGCCCTTCTGCGCTCACTCGTCAAAGTTTGACTTACGACGCGACCTCGCCTCCACTGCTGCTGCTCTCGATGCAAATGAAAGGACGACGACGACGAGCCCGAGCTGCAGTCGTCAAATAAAGCTCTCGGCAATTTATAGTCCGAGTGATGATTTTAATATTGTATAAAATCATCGGGAGTGGAGTAGTTCATTAATTTTTCAGTCGCGCAGTGTAAAAAGAGCAAATCTGCAACGAGAGACGCGCGCTGCGTGTGATGCACATCAATAAAAAGCCCGCGCGCGCGTATCCGAATTTAGACAGTACAGTGCGCCGCCGCGTCAGACGTATACACTGCAAAAGTTAAAGGTTATAAAAGCCAGAGGGCTGAGTGGAGGCAGCAGCAGCGGGAAAAGCAAGGCTATGCCGGCTGCACAATGCAATTTAGTATACTCAAAGTATAATACGACACTGCGCGCGCAAGGACCACGCGCTCTAATTTACGAGGCGCTCCGAGAAAGAGAGAGAGAGAGAGAGAGCGTCGACACGTTCCGGCATGCGCTTGAAATCCGATCGTAAAATTAAATTGGGAACGTTGGCGCGCGGCTCAGCCAAAATTTCGCCTCCGCTTTACGTGCATTATGTCTCGCTGAGAATAATAATCGCGTGTGGGTGATATGCTGCAGAGAAAGAGAGAGAGAGAGCTTGCGAGATTCGATTGGATTTACGGAGGCACAATGCGGTTGATGCTTTTACGTAAGGGATATATAGGTGGGCATGCGCGATGGTCAGGAGCCAAGAGGCTTTATTGCCGCTGAGGAACGCGGCTGCTTCTGCATTAGCCATTTGAGTTACGAGTTCGTCGTCGACGATTGAGAGATTCATCGCGCGCGAGCGCGTTTATTTTCGATGCGATTTACTTTTTTCGTAAATACCTATAGCCGAGTATTCAGAGTCTGGAATATGATTTATGCCTAATGTACAAGAGTATGCGCGCAGGCAAGGAGAGAGGGACGAGCGGAAAAGCCCCCGGCCGGAATACGGAAAAACTCTGGCGGTCCCCGACATCTGTCCGCCACGTGATCGTCGTCTTGTGCCTCCGCCGCAGAGGCTGCAATCAATCTTCCATCCTCTTCTCTCTTTCTCTCTCTGCTGGATACACAGCTATATAGTGTGTACCTACTAATAAGCCTCGCAAGGCTTGATTTTTTCCCGGATTTCCACGAAACAATAAGCCTCCTTGAGCACACCCTTAACGGCATTTTCCTTACAGTCCCTCTCTTAAATGAGAGTTTCGCCCCCCAACTTTGGGTCAATATAGTCGTCGGGCCCAAATTTATCCTACTGCGTGCACTAGTGGCCGAATTGAAATTTTCAGCAGTATAGTTTCTAAAACGAATCCCGTGCCGAGGTCGTCGTCGTCGTCGCCTATATACGCCTGCGCCAGCTCTGCGGAGATATTATTATTTTTTGTCGGCCGCCGCCGCCGCCGCCGCTACACATCGGAACGTGCGCGCGCGAGTCAGCTCTAGCTGCCACCCGTCCATTAATCATATAGCCGGACGTTTATTAATAAAATATACCGCGAGAGTCGGAGAAAGAGAGCTCTCGGGAGAGCTGACTGACAAGCATATTCGAGAATAATAATTCTGCGAGACGCCAAAATTTATAAGCAGCTCTCTCTCTGTGTAATTCGCCTTTGCCATTTCAACAGTGTTGCGCGTGCGGGTGTAAAATTAGACTCGCGGCAGCCCTTTTAACTCTCGAGAACAAAAGATCCAACCCAATACTACTGTGTGCGTGTGTCTATTTTCGCTTTTTTCCACGCCAATACAAATATAAACCTACATTGCGTCGAATAAAAAGCGCGGCTTATTCGATGAAAATCAGTCGTAAATCAAACTCGAAAGGTCATCTCCGTCGATTCCGAGAAGCAGCGGCGTATGTATTCAAATATACGCGCGAAAATAGCCTATTCAAACGGAAAAGTGTAAATCACCGCGCTGCGCGTATACGCATATGCGGCTAACGGTAAATGCTCTTATAGTCTGACATATCTGCGAACAATCGGCGCGCAGAAATAGTGATTGCGCCGCCGCCGCCGCCGCCGCAGCAGAAGCTTTGAAAGCAGAGACGTATATACGATGTTACAATATATACATCGTCTATACTGCGGTGAGAATCAGCGGAGAAGAAGAAAGAGAAGGATGACACAGTGCGTTGGCGGAAGTCGCGGCCGCGCGGTTTCGGATATGCAGCTATATATGCCTGGCTTCTTCTTCGCTGCTCGCAGCGACCCTTGATCAATTTCCTGAACAGCTGGCTCCCTCATCGCGCGCGCCCGCGCGAATATATACTTTGTAATATTATGTTATAGACGGGACTGCCGTTTTTTTAGAAAGTACGGAAACTGTACTTTGTCGCGTTGAAAATTGCATTTTTATTTAGTGACTAATATGCACGATACGATTAGCGAATAATCATATGCGAATCAGAATACATTTTTCCCAAGGAATCCGAAATGCCCGACAGAAGGGCCAGACTGCAGGCATCCGTATGATACACCGCAGATCGCATGAGGCCGCGCAACAATGATGCGCCGATGAATGAGCCCACAGTGAATCCCGACGTACTCTGCGGGTTGCCAATAATATTATTATACACATACACTCGGCTCACTGTATATAAGCAGTTTTTATTTTGCTCACCGCGAATCTGAGGTTTTTCGATGCTTTGCGTAACGACGTTGGGAATTTTTGAATTCTCGAATATACTCATACGCGTATATCGCACATACAGGAGTTGACGCGTTTCAAAACAGAATCTCGTGCAGCAGCAGTCGCGCGATTGCGCAAAGACAATTAGACTTATTTTCGTATGTATGCAGACGTAGAATTAGGTCAGTCATTAGATCGTTGCGTAATTTATCACCGTCTCGTACGACAGCTCTCGATAATGTAATCGCTTTTTTAACGGCACAAATTTTATTACGCACACCACTGCAGCCTATACCTATAATAGTTTTATAGACGAGATACACTCCGTGTAATGAAGCAAGCAATGGAATAGCCAATAAATTATTCCGATGAGTTATCGAGGAGAAGTCGGCGTATACCGCGTATATCTACAAGATCAAGGCCGTCGCGACGTCGCGCCTAATCCTAAAATAAGGGGCTCTCTCTCTTGTTGCGAGCGTCGCGTGCAGCTGCAGCCCACGCGAGAGAAGTGCATGGCATCGAGGGGGCAATAATGATCCGAGCGCCGAGCTAGCGCGGGAGAACGTGTCATTATGTCCAATAGAATTTGAATGATCTCTCTGCGCTCGTGTGGGAGAGCCGGATTATTTTGCTTCCTCTGGCAATTTCGGAAGTGATTATGGAATAAATTTCCATATTTTTGCCGCCGAGCTGCTCCGACACAAGCTCTCTCCCTCTCTCTTATACAAAATGTATACACACTGTGGACTTTTTTTCTTCTTTCAACTCGCATATTATAACGGATGTCTCGCGTACTTCCTTCTAACGACTCGAACGAGTCGGGACTAAACCGCGACTACGAATAATAATTGGAGCAAAAAATAAAAAAATTGTTACGCTTAGCGCAAAAGCATGCTCTACTCTGAAAAGTTGTAATTGCCCCCGGCATATAACCGCCGAAAGCAATTACGCATCGGGGAGCTGCCAACAAAAGCCCAAAGAGAAAAGAATCCGCCCCGAGAATATATAAACTGGCTCTTCCAGAACGAAAAACAAAGGCGCTCCTTTTTGAATTGCCTAAACTTGGAAAAAGACAAGGGCGCGGGCCAACAAGTCGTATACAAAGAGCCGCGAGAGTCCGGTTATTAGGTCAGATGTGTGCTGTGTGTCTGTATATGTTTGGTGCGCGCACATGCGGCCCGTCGTCGTTTAGCCCACTTTTCGCTTACTCGCGCGTAAATACCTTGTTGCGTATTACACGTATTAGTCACGATGCGAATTACATTCATTACTCTCGCGACGCGTGCTACTGTATTGTATTGTAAGTATTAATGTCCCCTCGCGCATCAGGTGCTGGGGAAGAAGAGCAACTTTTAATATTCGCATCAGACGATCAGTGTAAAATAAGAAAGAGAGGCGCATGCAGACGCGATAGAGTGTACAATGAAGATGATTCCGCAAAAGGTGGGAAAAAAATCGGCGAGGATAGCGTGATCCAAGGTCGGAGGTACGGGCCGAGATCGCATGTCGAGAGAAGGAGCAGAGAGGAAAGAACCAGGAGCCGAATGTCGGCGGCTCCCTGAATAAGTATACAGAATATGTATACACGATGAATATAATCTCGGCCTCTCGAAAATTATAAAAGATCCCTCCTGCAGGCCGGCGAGGCAATTTTTTTATTTTATTTCACCGATAAAATTTGGCTTCGCGGAAGGCTCGCCGTCATTTTCTAACGCTTGTATTAATCAACTAAAAGCCTTGCAAACAAATTACTCGATGTTAGACGAGAGTCATTAAAAGTCGCGAAAAATACTTGTATATATCGAGCAGAGGCCGGCAGAGATCGATCCGCATCGTCCCTTTGCGCCAGCCGATCGTTCCGGGTAAAGCGTCATTAAGCAGTAGTGTTCCCGGTACTCTTTCTACTCTCTCCCCGGCGGTCCGATATGAATTACCAAATCGATTATTCGCGCGTCGACGCACGCGACAATCCCTCGGCTCTGTGCAATTAACGTCCAAGCTGAAATACAGCTATACGCCGCGTGTACCGCCGAACAGCCCTGATGTGTGCGCGCAGCGTTTCTTCGCGCCTGTCGTAGCTCGGGAGACAGTTTCATAAAGTTTATATTTTAAAAACGCACAACGATACAGTACATACCTGAGCAGATCGGAGATCGAGCAGAAAAAAGCGCGCCATATGTTGGAATTTTGAACGGGCAAACGCAGCTTTCGAGCCGAGAGTTTTCACCTCTACACCAATAAATACATAATATTTTCACGACGCAGCTGGGTAATAAAATCGCAATTCGGTCATTAAACATATTTTTAGTCAGCACTCAATAACAACACTCGCCTCGAGAGAGAGCGTTTGTGGCTCTTCCCCCCCGAGAAACCGAGGAGGAGAAGAAGAAGAAGAAGCGACGATGAAGAAGAAGACGAAGAAGAAGAAGAAGCAGCAGCGCATTTGGACTAACGCAATAAACGCGCTTGCGATAATATTCCGAATAATAAATATCAGGATGTAAATCCATTGGCAGAGGTAACGTCGGACATAAATCAATGCGCATCAAGTCCTCGTGCACACATGTGTGCGCTGCATCAGTGCAGCAGAGAGCGCGCGGCGGCTATATGCCCTGCAGAGCCATCCGTCCGACGTCCGTCCATCCGAGACATTCCTAACGTATAACGCCTCTCTCACACGTATAGGCATAGCTATTCGCACACACGTACGCACACACACACACGCGCGCGCGCGTATACCGCTCGTAAACTCGTCAAAGAGCTGCGGACGAGCTCGAGTGAGAGAGAGAGAGGCAGATACTCGCGAAATAGCATTAACTACCGGGATAATACAATCCGCCGGCGGAGTGTCGAACGGACGAGAGGAGAAAAAACGATCGATGAAATTACACGCTGTATAGCCCCCAGAGAAGGGCTCTCTCTCTCTTGGTTGTAAAAACGAGTGAGAGGGATTTACGAGATCGATCGTGTTTTAGAAAAAGGTGCGAGAGAGTCTAGTCTTCGGACGAGCTCCGGAGCTTTTATATATATTATGTGGAGTATACTGTAGTAGACCACAGAGCTCTCTTTCGAGTTCTCAATATAATATATTAACCGAAAGTGTAATGTGCAGAGCACACGGGCTGAGAGAGAGAATCGCACTGAAATCTCGAAGAACCGCAATCTCATCGTAAAAATTTCGTCCGCTGTAAAAAATAAAGGATATCAGCTTCCACGAATTACGCTCGATGCATTGCGTGACTGACCGCCGCCGCCGCCGCCGAAATCCCGTCCCGAAATCCCTATAGACACACAAACACACACATACACGCGCGCGTGCGCATTATAAATAACGAGATCGCGGCTTATATGTATGCGTATATTATAATAACGGCGCTTCTCGGCGTTTTATTTCGTAATGCTACAAAGCGGCCGATAATTGGATTAATTAGCGTGCTTGGCTGGCCTCCCGACGTCCGTCCGTCCGATCACGAGATCGTCAGCAGCAGCAGCAGCAGCAGCAGCAGCAGCTCGCGGCTCCCTGTAATAATCTCGCTCTCGAGCGCGAGAGAGACGAGATCTCGAACGGCAATTTATGATGGGATTTTTATTGGAAAGCATTTTTTGTCCAGCGGAGCAGAACTTTTTTTATACATGCTCTTCCGAAAAGTAAGAATTTCGGATCGACTCGAAGACCGCGCATGTTATTATTACAGCCTCGGATATATAACTTGTCGACAAGCCGCGTATCGAGTAGAGCTACAAGCACGTCTACATCGATTTCGGATTCCCTGCGCGCGGTAACGACGACGGTTGACATTGTTTACATCGCGTGGAACGCGTGTTCGGGACGCAGCTCTCTCGTCCGCGCTCTGCAGCTTGTTTGTTGCCCCGCGGGCCAAGCATAGGACGCCCTCCGCTGGCTCTTGGCCAAATTGCCTGCTGCCGCTGCCGCTGTTTCTCGGATTCACTGTGCACCTCTCCTGACTATACGCTCCTCTCTCTCTCTCACTGACGGATCAATCCAGATGTTTGTGTACATCTCTGTGTGATGATGACGACGCTTGGCGGAGAAGCTTTTACTCGTTAAAATGTTTTACCGAAAATTCTCACTCTTCGAGTAAATTAGGAATTAGTCGCACTCGATAAAGGCAGTCAATTAATTAAAGCCGGGATAGCTGCTCCTATTAGTTTCTTCTTGTAGTATATATACGCGTACAGACTTCAAAGGCGCAGCGACTCTCGAATCATCCCCCCGAAAATCTCAATTAACCGCGCGCCAATTTCGCTGCGCAGCCGCAAGAGAGAGTCAATAACGTCCCGATGGCTTTTAACGACGGCAGCTCTCCTTATTTATTGGGCTCGTTAATCGCTATCAAAAACACCGATCCTGATGCAAGCGCTCTCTCCTTTGTGTTGTGTCCATCGAATGGACTTGCGCAAGAAAAGAAATTCAAAGTATAATCTCATCGTTATTTCTAAAATCAAGTAGTCGCCGTATACAGCTCTTAGCTAGTACAGCGGAACTAAACATAGCAGGTGTAACGGCAGCAGCAAAAATCAAAGCAAAACTAAGTGATCGGCTTTCCGAGAGCAGAGCAGCACGTGGCCGTGAGGTGTGACCGCTCGCTCTTCAAAGGCGCCGCCGCCTGTCGCGCGCGTTAGCGAGTGCAGCGGGAGAGAGAGAGCGGGTCACGCGCGGCGCAAGCGTTTTCTCTCCTCACGCACTTGCCTCCTCTCTCTCTCTCGTGCCAATAGTGTCGCACACTTGTTTCCGTCCGCTTCCTCAGCTGTAAATATAACACACGTGATATAGCTGTACAGGACAATCTAGATCGGGACGCATCTTTTTCTTCATCAGAGAGAATAACTTAAAGGAGCTTTTTCATTTTGTTTTCAAGGGGACGCAGCCAGTGACAAAATCGAAGACGACGGCGCTGTAATAATAAAGTGCAAGTCGCTTGCGGCGAGAGAGAAGCCCCGCGCGATATATCCCATTTCTCCTGTCGTCAGCCCTTGCGGGCGCAGATGCAATGAAAAGAAAAAATGAAAGTATTATTTTCAAGCGCTTTTTACGCTCTACTCCGAGTGTGCATCAATTGTGGCCGGCACTCGTATCTTGGCTGTATTTATAGAAATTATTTGCGAGGTCCCCTTTATTCTATACATGCCATATTTTATACAGTCGCTGATGTGCTCAACAGGCGTGCACTGCCGGCGTATATCGATCGCGCAGGTACTAGCGTTCGTTCTCGCTCGGGGCCAGGCGATAAAGCATCTCTCTCTCGCTCGCGCATACTTAATTAAAGCGTATAAGGCTGCATCACGCACATGTGCGCACGCACACACGTATATAAATATAATACGCGAGCGCATTAAAATAGTTGCTTGCCTGTATAATGTACAGCATATAGCAGATGATGATTCTCTTCATGTATGTACATTAATAGAGATATAGTTGGTGCAGCAGCAAGGAAGAACGACACACCAACACGCGTGTGCAATCGTTACCTTGCGCGCTAATAATATAAAGCTGCATATCAGCTTAAGGCTGCCGGCGGCGGTAACTCAATTAGTCGCATTATTGGTATCGGATAATATGCGAAGGGGTTCGCCGCGCCGCTGCTGCTGCTTCTTCTTCTTCTTCTTCTTCTCCTCTCGCCGCCGCATATTAGTAACAGAATCCGTACAAGGCGCGTCGCAGCTCGCGTTTGATATTACCAACCTGCGCCGCGCAGTCGTCTTGTTCTTCTGCTTCGAATCGATTATGTGCCTCGAAACCTTGCATAATCCGTCGCGCGCGGCGGGTATCATCGTGTCGTGCGTCGTCGCACCCCCGGCGCAGCAGCCCTTTCATATATACATACACTCTATGCTGCGACTCGCCTTTCTTTTTCCAATGTGTATATCATAATTGCATCCTGCTTACGTAATGTCGAGAATGGAGTAGCGCACTGCTGCGAAGAAGCCCAGAAATAGCACAAGAGCAGATATAAAAAGAATGCACTTACTGATGTCTCGAGATTCTTTTTCTGTAATTCGGTTTAGGCTAACTCGATTTGCGCCCTATTGAAGAAGAATCCGATTATGCCTCGCGCGATATACAGACAGAGTCTATAATCTCTATTTGGCTCTGTGGCCGCAATTTAACAACAATAACGAGCCGGAGAAGCAGCAGCAGCAGCAAGTGCATCGAAAGAGTCGTAAAGGTATAGCTAAAAATTTATATATATAATACATATCTCTGGCTGGAGAAACATATAATGATATAATGTAGACGTCTGAGTCGGGCAGTTGTTGCGGCGAAATTGTAAAATCCGTTCCGCGCAGAGCGCTTATTAGCAGCTGTCTGAGAGCGCTGCAGCAAAAAGTTCACGTGCGAGCAATACTAGAAACACATCATCGGGCTGCGGCGGCGGCGGCGGCGGCGGCGTGTGTCATTTGGGCAAAGAAAAGAAGAAAAAATCACGGCCCGGGCAAAACGCTTCTAATAACACGGATCGCGATGCACACACGCATGAACCTCGCTCGCTCTCGTCGAATCTCCCCCCAACCCTCATCCCGACAACGAATGGAGTCGGCGAAACATGGAGGAAGAGCTGCTGGCTGCAGAATTTCGGCTATTAAAGCCTGCGAAGCCCGAACGGCCTATAAAATTCGCCGATCTGCAGCAAGACAGCAACAGCCGGGCGGGCCACGAACGAACGGCTATGCATTAAGCGCTGCGGTTATGGTCTCCCCCTCCGACTCTCTCTCTCTCTCTCTTCGTCTCCTTCTGCCGCACAGCACAGGTGTAGTCTGCTTCCTTTTTCTTTCCCGCATTATCCGGCGTATAATTTTCGTGGCACTTTCATTCCCGCGGGCTGCTGCATCGCTCATTCGTCCGCAGCGTAGCCCCGCGTCTGAGAGAGAGAGAGGAAGATGCGCTGATTTTTTATGGCCGCGCTCGCGCAGATAGACACCGGAGACGAGTGTGTAAGATAAGCTTTATAAAACTTTTTCAAACATCGGAGCGATCGAGAGATTGTAACGTGCAATCTTTGTATTATTCATCGCGCTCCAGCATTTACAAGTATATATAGAACAATATTCCGCCGTCTGTTGATGATGACCTCGCATACTTGGTGCCCGTAAAAACGCGAAAATACGCTCTCGCGCGCGCATGAACCGGTTCATTTACTGCATGCGCTCGTCTCGTAAAACACGTGAAACAGTCGAAAATATTATATACCATACGTGCTATCATACGTTCTCTCCGCGCGTCAGCTCGCAACGAATAAAAGTACGCTCGCCTGCAAGCGCGTCGTGCATCATCGAAGAAAGCAGCCCCTCCGATCTGCGTCTATAATTACGCAAATTTTTCCAACGACTCTTGCTGCTCGGCCCTTTTTTGCTGCTGCTGCTGCTGCTGCAGCTAAAAACTCTGCAGCCATCAGTTCCGCGATACATATTTCTCGTTGAGTATTAAAAAAAGGATACCAGAGGACACGTAGGTATATAAAATTGAAAATTGTAAAACTAAAGTGTTGGACTCTATGTGTCAAAGTTAAATAAAATGATGGTTTATTATATAAATATATACAGACATTGGTATGGACTCGAGTGGTCAAATCAGTCGCTTAATTCGCAAACATACACCGTACACACATACCAATCCTTAGTTTACAAATACGCGACAGCCTACAGTTATAGAATGATATCAATATTATTATTGAAATGAGATTTAAATGTTGGACGCATTTCAACATAAAGATATAAGATGATTCGAGAGAGGGAGCGAGTATAGTGCAAAAGTGTATTATACGCGAAGAAGAGTTAAGAGGAGCCAAGGGGCACGCATGCACGAGAGCTCCGTATGATGGGGAATATAGGTATGGTACATATAAGAAAGGAAAAAGAAAAAGGACTCGTCGAGCCGAGAAGAGGGCCCGGAGCGAGTGTGAGGAAGAGGAAGATAAAGAGGCGTGGTGCAGAGAGAGAGAGAGCAGAGAACGGCGGAGAGAAGAGGAGGCAGACGCACGCGGCGGCCGAGCAGCGATGCACGTCCAATCGCTGCTCGCGCGCGGAATAATTTTTTTATCGACCCATACGCCGCGCCGGAGGGGAGAGCTTGATATCGAGCTTTTTCGCGAGCTACATACGAGAAGACGAGGATATACGTGGCGCCATGGAGAGAGCGAATCCCAGAATAAAAGTAGCTGGAACATCGCGAGAGGAGAGCACGAATTCCACGCGGCGGCGTGCATCATAATGCGCGCGTAATAATAGAGCGAGACATGTAATGCGGCCGCGCCGCTGAGCACTTTACCGCTAACGCATACGATTTCAAGTTGCGTGCATGCGAGGAGGAGCTATATACGACTCTCTCTCTCTCTTACTCGAGGCGCTCTTCTGCGGCGGATCGCATCGCGCGCTGAGCACACATCGCTGCTGCAGCGTCTCGGGGCTTTGTCATCTTTTCTCCCTCTGTCTTCTGTCTCGAAGTGAGGCTCGAGTCGCACGATTATATATTTTTTTCGCGGACACACATAGTAGAACAATTTCGGAAGATGAGCATCGTCGGCAAATACAGTCTTTATCTTTATCCTCTATACAGCTCGTGTGATGAATAAGAAGAGGGAGGGGGAGAGGAGAAAGCAGCGAGGGGACGCACGGTAAGTACATAGGAGGAGACGTTTATATACCCCGGCGATGTCTATAACGCCTCGAGTTACGAGACGCGTTTACGAGCGAGCGCAACTCGCGCGCCAGACGTCGACTCTCCTCTCTCTCTCTCTCTCTCTCTCTCTCGCCTCTTCTCGCTCATCCGCGAGAGAAAGATAAAGATCCGGAGAGTTTCGCAGACTCGGACGCGACGCGCACACACTCGAGGGGAGAGAGAGGCTTAACCTCCTCCGAAATATCCGCTGCTGCTGCTGCTGCAGTCCGCCCCCCTCGAGGAAATTCCTCATCTCTCCTTAATGGAAGCTGCTTTCGAATCGCAAACAGTTTTAATGCAGAGGGCCGCCTTCGTCTTCTTTTTCGAGGACTTTTCGATTTTACTCTCCTTTACATGCATATTCGAGAGGGAGACACGTGGGTTTTCTCATTTATTTTTCTCTACTTCGAATTCGACACCTCACCTCCGGAAACATCCTCTCGTAATTGCAAACGTCAAATGCGACGCTACAAAGTAAACGAGGCTCCTAATTAACGTACTGAATAGAATCCAATTTGCGCACTGCCATTAAATGATATTCCCCCCTTCCTGCTGCTTGGCGCCTCCTCCCGTCCCCGTGCGTCGTCCAACTGCAGCTGCTGTCTCTCTCAGTCTCTCCCTCTCGCCTATACGCATGTATATAAATGACAATAAAACAAACGTCACATAACTCAGGCTCTGCAGAGACGCGCGCGACAAAAGGAGATGGAATGCTTTTCACCTGTCGATGCGTTTTTGCTAGTTTCTTTAAGAAAAATCTTGTATACTTGGCGAGGAAAGGGCTCGGACTACTTTTCGAATGAGATAGAAACATCAGCGCGGTGAAAGTCAAGCTGCAACGAGCTCTCTTCGGCAAACAGAGTGCGTTGAAATATACGCGATGAGATGCGCGTTACGTAAAACGAAAAGCAGAAGAAGAAGAAGAAATTTCGTTACGACGATGTAGGAGAAACGTTTTTTTATGCACAGCTCTATACGCATCGTAACCGCGCAGTTTCATTGAGGTGTATATCATGCGTACGTCGCCGTAACATCATTTTCGCAATAACAATACAAAGTGATATTAAATGCGGCGCAGCGGCAAGCAAGTCGCTATAGAGAGATACGTGTAAATGCAGAATATTTTACGAGTGCAGCCGCGGCGGCGCGTATACACATGTACGCGTTTCACAATAAAACTGCTATCGTTTTCGAAAACGTCATAAAAGCGGCTATATAGCGATTCGAAGGACGCGAGAAATAATCGCTGATAATAATACGTTTCCTATCGATGTAGGCGCGTGCATTAATTTAGCCGATCATATTTTTTTATACATTTTCCTCAATAAATTAACATCAACAAAAGTTCGATAAAGAATACTTATTTATACACGTTTCCTGCGCAGTTGGAAGCTATACTTGCAACTGCAGGGAAAGGAAGACACCGCGCGCACCTGCTGTAGCGCGAAATGAAGTAGCACCTCTGCTGATGCTGCCGGAGAGATGCAGATCGAGCGAGCCATACAAATCCAAGACAGAGAAAGAAAGAGAGAGAAGCAAGAGCGAGTATATACAGCGAATGAAAGAAGGAACCTCTCACCGACAGTGGCGGCGGCCGCGGGCCATTAAATTAATAATTTGTGGTCGACAGCGCACCATTGTAAAATCCGATGCAATCATTGTAATATGCGGGATTTTATTATCGGCGCGGCCGGCCCGCCGATATGGCGCATGCTAATTTACTGCTAATTGTATTCCGCACGTACGTTGCTTCGCAGCTCTACGTACGATGATCGTTCCTCTGCTGGACCTTAGCTCTGCTACTCTGCCACCACTGCGCGCGACAATGATGTCTCTGTAGAGGTACGCGCAATCGCACCTACTGGAATATCATTCTCACGATCGCGACGAGTTTCCGCGTGTGCTCGTTATCGCTGAGGCATCACGTGATGGCCAAGAGTTTCCTTCTTTGAATTCAATTTTTTTTGTTTACAAAATAAAAATCAAACACGTGAAAAGGAGAAAAGAAACGGTGCGCAGCAGCCGTGACTACCTTGGGAACGCTCGTCAAATAGCCGCGATATGGTATTAAATACAGCGCCCGATTTACGAAGCAAAAAAGACGCGAGTTATATAGAGCCACGGGACAATTCAATCGTGCGCGTCGCGTAATTGTCCGAGTATTACGTAGTAATGTGCCAGTTTTGTAATTGCTGATTTCTTTGAATGACATCAGCTACGGATTACAAAAAGTCACACTGCTGTAATATGTGATAAAAAGAGCCAAAAGCAAACAAACAGATAAATAAAACGAAGGCTCAAATTAAAATTATAATAACCTACTACTCCTAGAAGTTTAGTCTGTAACACAGAGACGGTAGATTTATATCCTTGCAAATGTCAATACGCATACGCAATTGTTGCATATTAACGCTCGCACACAGGTTTTCTCTTGGCTATTTTCCACTTTTATCTTCATGAATAATAACGAAAGCCATCATCAGCTGAATTATTAAATACTCATCAATCAAATGACACAAAACAGAGAATCGCTGGTTTCAACTATACAGAAACTTGCATCGGAATACTTTGTATACAATGACGTTTCCAGTAGCAGCCTTCGCTTCGAGAGACACACTGCGACAGATTATATAGAGGTATATGGGGCGCGTGCGCTGAGGCCGCCGAGGGAAAAAGAGGGCCTGCAACTCGTGCCGAGCACGTGCCGACCGCATGTTCGGGAATACGCCGCCGCCGAAAGAGGACCTTCGATTTCCGCCCTTGTGAAAATAAAAAATCGTCGGCGCACCGTAAACACTTTATTATTCCGAGCCGTTACGCCCCCTAGCGTCGTCTCTGGCGCGCCCTTCGCTCAACTCCTCTGTGATTCTCGAGCCTTTTCTCCTTCCGTATATTTTTATAAGACAATGAAAACATCGGGCGAACGTCCATATATTTCGGCTAGTCCATTACAGATTTTTGATAATCGTGTGAAAATCTTTCGAATGATCCGCTCGCGAGAAAGTGCTGAGAGAGGAAAAAAGCGCACATCGACCTCCTCCGTAATACAATCGCTTCTTTCCGCGCAACTACTTATCGCCGTCGCTGCAGCAGCTTTTTTCCCATCCCCATGATCTCGGCAGCCAGAGCCGAATGACGCGCTGGACGTGAGAATGGCCGCGGTTATTGTTTTGGGAAATCGTTGCAAAACCTCCGCTTATAAAGCATTTCGTTTAAGGCGGCCAATTACTTTAACGATTGTACGACTCTCCGCCGGCTCGCGCCGTTGTATAGTTATATAGCGAGCGATTGAAAGTGCATCGAGCCTCCTACCGGGCTTTCGTTTCTATATACACAGTCGCGGGCGCACGGGATACTACTATATAACGGAATTACACCAACCGCCTGCTTTTACTCTGCCGAGAGCTGATGCTGCTGCTGCTGCTGCTGCGCCTCCTTTTTGTCGCTGTCTTATGATTATGTTTATCGATGGAAAAAGCCTAGAATGAGAGATCTGGAGCAAGTTTAACATTTTTTCTCTCTCTGTATATTTTTTACGAGTGTAGTTTTATTCATTCATATGTAAAACTGAATGTGAAAAAAAGGACGACCGTTTCATTGACCGAAAACACGTTCGATTCATAAGTATAGAAGTAGTCCAAGTTGTAAACAACGAGGTTTTCAATGGAAGTGTGAATTCTGAAAATTCATAGGATGTCCGAAAAGAAAAAAAAGCCAAACATTGTACCAGCGGAACCAAAAACAAAAGCCAGCGTGTAAACATAAAAATGTGTGCTCCGCTTACAGAATGCGCGATGGAAGCAGAGGGCTCAGGTCAAACCTATTTGTATTTCTGCTTCGAAAACTTTCCTATATAATTTAGCGATCGACGCATTTTCGAAGATCAACAAGATACGGCTGCGGTATCTCGAAAGTGGGATCGGTACACAGCCGATTGTCGTGCGTGCTGCTAAATCTCAAGATCGCCGTCTGCATATTATGCGGCGGCTAACGGTACACGCACCGGCGTGACTTATGGCTCGTCGATGCTAATTCGCGAGGAGGAAGCCTCGAGAGTATCGAGAGCGCGATTCCAGCGGAGCGAATTGTTTTTGTAGGTGGCGCTGCGATAACAAGTTTTTGTCGATTGAAACATTCTTTAACGATTCTTTGAAATACTTTAATGTGATTGAGACCTCGCCTTGAGCTCTTACTGCTATATACTGTTCGGAAAAACAAGAAAGTCGCCGGGCTACCGCAGAATATATAGGTGTGTTTACGAGGCTACCTGAAACTCGAAGGGTCCCCAAAGGCAGCCGCAAAAAAGTAACAACTCTACCATATCCAAAATGTACGATCGCTATTTTTCACTTCTACGGGGACAACAGGGCTTATAAAATCGTCCACTCGACGTCAGACTCCTATGCTACCTCCGACCCTAAATCAATGTACCTACATTAGTTTGACCTGAGCGCCCATCGAACTTTTGACAAAATTCCGGCTGCAAGCAGATTATTATGTGGGGGGGGGGAAGTAAGAACGTGCCTTTGCAAGCAATTTTTGAGAGATGGCGCGATGAACCGTTTTTCTGAATGGCGCGGAGAAAGCTTCAAACACATATACAAGCAATAACTTTGAATAGGCGTAAAGACATTTTTGTTGACAGTCGCGGTGGTTTCGGAGAGCTTCCTAGCAAAACCGCCATCATGGTATATACACGCACTACATGCGCAAAGCAGCTATATGATGTGTATATATAATGATTCGACTATATAAAATATCGTTAAAAGCCACAAGAGGAAAATGAAAAAAAACCACACCAAGTCTAAAGTACACATCGGACACGAAATTTCGAATGTCTCACGCACTCGAGAATTCCACTCGACGAATAATTATTGGAAATTCAAACACGACCACAGCCGTTATCCTTCCCTCTCCGCTCTCTCTCCGCAGTCATTACACTAGACGCACACGCAAGCAAACGTAAAAAAAGGCAATTCGCTCGGCAGACGAGACACTGTTGCCTATATATACTATAGGTCGCATACACCTATGCGCCTATATGTCGCTGCAGTGCAGTTCACATCAGGCCGGCTCGCAATAAAATGACTGGCTAACCCATTTGTACCCAGAGAGCGCAAATAGATAATTCGCTCGCGCGCGCTCGTGATTCATAGGCGATTTTCCGAGAATAATGACTTCACGTCCACGCCGTAGCAGTTATACGGCCAACGATTATCGAGAGCGCCGAGTTTTGCAGTTTGCGCAGGTGAGCGAATACCTAGACCCGTTTTTTTTCTTTCTTTTTCTTTTTTTAATGCGCGAGCTGCGTCGGTTTTATTACGCTGACAATCGCGATGATGATTCGATGCATCCTTTTGTTACATCTTGATGTGCTACTTTGTATATAATATAGCTCGCGGGCTTTTTCATTATTTATCAGCGCGGAGTTGTTGGACTGAGCGAGTTCCTCAAACGATAGACAAAATTGAGATCGAAAGGGGAAATTCGATCGAAAGTAGAATTTTTTTCATCCGACTAAGAGAGACCAGCAGGCTAGTTTCGTCGGCCGTAATTACAGAGTTCACCGAAAACGGCACACGCGCTGCTGCGTCGACCAATGTTTATCACTGGCTCGTTTGCATGTAATATACGAGCTGCACGCGGCCAACGGCGTTTCCTGGGATTCGCGCAAATTCTATCATTACCACAGCTCTCCTATAGGTTATACACACTGTCGTCGTTTTTATTGCCGTCTCTCACATAAGTGCGACAATCCATCTCGAGTAATTATTTCGTATACAGTGTCAAGATAAATAAAAATGTAACTTTCTTCAAAAAGTCAACATCTGCATCGTTTGATTTTGAAGCGCGGTTGAAATATAAAAAGAACTCGGTGCAGCGCGGCAGGAACGTGCGGCGCTTAGCGTACATTCACGGCTCTAAAAAAAGCCGGCTGCAACTTTAATATACAAGTATTTAGGTTATACCGCAGACACAGGCACACTATACTGTCGACTCGTTCGCGAGCGCGCTACACACACACACACTCGTGCATATATACACTGCAGACACAGACACACACACGCACGCGCGGATACAGATATAATAAAAAGACAGGAGGAGAGTTATACGAGTCCCTAGGCGAGCCGCGCATTAATAGTCACAGAATAGAGGCCTTGGCTCGGATCGTAAAAATATAATTGCGTCGATTGCAACAACGTTATCTAGGCACTGCCGCCGCCGCCGCCACTCGCGGATAATGATACGTGCAGCCGGCGTTATGACACTCGTCGATGCCTCGGCGTGTGTGTGTGTGTGTGTACGTTCGCGCGCGCTCTCGGAGGTAAAAGTTTTGAGGCATTGAAAGCACAGAGCTGCGCACCACTTGCGCAAAAAGCGTCCCGACGTTCCTGCAAACCTTCACTTTGAGCATCTCTTTCTCTCTCGTGTATTTGTCGAGAGATACGATGATTTTCTTTTTTTTGTTGTGTTTGACTGATTTTATGAAAGCACGATAATATGGTCCAATTTCGATTTTCCTTTTATATAGTATACCTCAGAGCTCGTTAGGTTTTTATCAAACGAGCGTTATTATGAGAATTACAGGAGATAATTGCTAATGGCGAATTTGAATTATGACGTCAGGCTTTCCCACGAAAATTTAATCGCCGGTGTGTTGTTGCCGTGGCTTGGCGCATTACTTTATGCGCTTTTTATATTGGGAAGCTTGTATATACATATACACGTATAGTTTTCTAAATTATATGACTTTGAAAAGTGTCGTAAATAAACGATCTAATATTGACTTTTATACAAAAGTACACACACACACACACACACACATCTCCAAGACGTTGTTCCCACGATGAGAGCTTGATACAAATCACAGTTTATATTTTAGGTATACGTTACGTTTACCAAAGCGAAATTAATTTGCCGTCGATTCAATAATCATTCAACTCTGATGAGCGCCATATTATACAGGCAAGCTGCGCATCCTACTGCAAAACGATCAGCGTCGTCGAGAGCATTACTCCCGAGAAGCGGTCAACGAAACGGAACAAGTGCGCGCACTTGTGCAATAAATAACCCCCTCGTTATTATACGAGACGAGGGCCCTCGAGCAATCTAATCCCGGCAACAAAAGGCCATTGGCAAGCATTTTAGCCAATAACAACAATCGCCACGTGCTGCTGCTGCTGCTGCTGAGATGCTTGTGATATACAGGTATATATACACGTCGTCGGCCGACTACAACAATGCGGCACGGCTATATAATTGCCGAGAAAATTAGTAATGAAGAAAAAAAAACGCGAAAGAATATAATGAGAAGGAGAGGGGAGCCGTCGATATCGAGGACAAGGCGAGTCTTGGAGCGATTATTAATCGCGTTTTACGGGGGAAAAATGATAGTTATAGCATTACACGCCGCCGCCGTCGCCGCCGTTGAGCGGAGGATAATTGCCGGAATATATACTATGTATATTGTATACTAGCCACAAGCTACACTACTGCGGCGGCAACGGTGGAATTGAAAAAATCGTCGTCGCTGCTTTTTCCGTACGACACACGTATATAGTCGAGAGTTGGTTCGCGAACGTGCATTATATATATGCGCGGCCGGCTGAATAAAAAGGGTATATGGAATGCCAATTTTTCCGCGCGAGAGAAAAATCACATGCCTCATTGTTTATTGCGCAGCGCCCGTTTTTCTCTCTATTTTTCAGAGGTGCAATTTATTCTGCACGAGAGTAGCCTAAGGACTTAATATTCGGTTGTATATACGAGAACTCGACGAGAATTTCTCGTACATTCGTACGTGTGCGTACGCGTATATTATTGCGACAAATCAAAAGACAAACGTTTCTAGCTCCAACTATAATTCGATTACTTTGAATATTCCAGGAAAATGGCGTATAGCGGTACACCGCGCGCGCGCGACACTTGTTTGTCAGGATCAAGCAGTCGCGCTGTATATACGATGTGAGCTGTCTCTCTCGTTATATGTATACACTCGCACGTCGTCTTGAAATCGAAGAATTTCTCGCTTTGAATAAATCTCCTTCAAAGTATAATAACTCAATTCTCGAAATCCGATGTTACGTCGATTCCGCGAACTCCTCTCCCTCGCGCGCGCTCGTATCTCCAAATTGAATTTCCAGGCTGCAGGAGAGTGCAGAGTGCAAAGTCAATGCGCGGGACCGCTTTCTCGGCGCGTTTTATATAGCTGTATACATATACGAGGTATCCCGAAACGCTGATGGACGAGTGTGTGTGGCCAAACACACGATATCTGCTCTCTCGCGAGCGCAGGTGGAATAAGTCGATGACCGCGAGCGGCTTCATCGAGTGAGGCCAAATGAAAGAGTCAACAAACGAGTCGAGCTGATGTGTATAATTGTTGTACACACGTATAACGCGAGCTGACCTTTCTTCTCCTTACTCTTTCTCGGATCTCCGGCTGTTATTAGGCAAGTGAAATTCACCGAAATAGATACAAATTCTCAATGACACGGGCGATACTATATGTAGGATAAATAGTGTCTTTGTGCTTGAGTACGTGCAGACCTGCCTTGTTTTCGTGAGAAAAATACTCTTTATCGATTGAGACTCATGGCTACAAGCGATGTCTGGTGCTGCTGTACATTAATTGCGGACAAAAAAGAGGCAAAACAAAGTGTTCAGGGTCTACATAGCCAACTCGGATATTCCACCGCGCCAAGCCTGTTTACATAACGGTCTCAGTCAATTGTGATCTGGCTTTGTGTATACAATGTGCTCCTTATGCCAGAATCGCTGGAAATCTTTCGTAATAAATTAAAATCATCATCATCTTCGTGTCCGGGGCCACGATTGTTTTTTCCTTCAATAATATGTATTGTATATACCTCAGCGACCGGGTTACATTAGAAGGCTAATGCACGCATATATTATAGACACGTGCGTCTGTGGTCCGCGTCGGCGGCGGCAAATATGAAACGGCCGTAGAAAAAATAAGCTCCATCCGCGAGAGTTTATAGATTCAAGAGCGCTCCCTCTCCCTCTACTCTCGAGGCTAATGTGCGCGCGCGAGGAAATCGGCTGATACAGCGCGGCGATATTTGACTTTTGGGCCAGCGAAGAGAAAGAAAGAGTGAGAGAGAGAGCATAATAAACGCTGCCGCGGTCCTAAGTAAACCGAGCACGCGAGAATCGTCCTCTCGGTCTTTCTTCTTTTCTTTTGATGGCTCATATAGCGCGCGAGAATCGACGAACGGGTTTTTCAGTTCGAGGAATCAAAGTAGCCAACACTCGTATTGGCCTGCACTATTAGTTTTAAATTATTTTCCACGACATCGTCAGTGTCACATAGTGTATACATAGCATAGACAGTTACTTTCAAATCCAACTGAGCACACCGCACCGCCGTCACAGGCGCCCCCTAACAATGCACGCCTACTTAGGCGCGTCCAACATCGGGGAAGAAAAAAGGTCGGAGAAGAACATCGCAGCTATATGTAGTACAGGGGACCTCACGCGGAGGGAGAGCATCAGGTATAATCAGTGTCCCCCGGCACGAGCCGGCCTCCGGAGAGCCGTCCGCCTCTAAGCCGATTTTCACGCTGCTTCGCGCGGTTTTCTCCAACTCTTCCGGATAATTTCGGCTCTCCTCTATACCTGCGCGTTCGCTGCGGGATTTATCGTTTTCGGCTAGTAGGCGAAAGTATATACAATACAAGCTAGATCCTTGTATCCTGCCAGCAGCAACCTCGATTTCACGCTCGATTTTCCCGACTAATTTTCCACGCCGAGATTTGACAATCTGTGCAGTAATATACATGTAACGCAGTGTATAATATGTATAACATTACCGTAGCTCGTCTCAACGCTTCGCTGTATACACAAGTACTTGTATAATAAATGAATGTCGAATGACAATCACGTGATGCTTCGTTTTATTGAAAAGTGCTATATAATAGTGGGCGTGATGCGCGATCGCGTGCAGTGAGCGGATTCCCCTAATGACACTCGCTCTTTCAGTCTCGTACTTACGAGTAAATTAGTTAATTTTCTCGTCTCGCCATCATTGAATGCAATGCAAACGCGTCTATCTGCAGTATATACAAGAGCATCACAGGCACGCGAAGTGGGGGCTAAAAAAGCTCTCGGCGCGCACCGGAACGGCTCAATCGCGCGCTCCATACCGATGTATACAGCGTACAGAGACTGCGCTTATACGCTTGTTTGTGCAGCCAGCCATCAGCTTTCTTGCGCGACTGCGTGATGTATATAGGCTTCGCGAGTGCAGTGTATATCGCCTTTGCATTAGCGTTTTTGCGCTTAGCGGCCTTCGACGCTTGAGTTAAGCTGCTGCGAGATTGTTGACCCCTGCAGCTCTTTCTTACACATACACGTTTCATCGGATTCGCCCGAGCACGACACTTTTGGGCTATTGAATTTGATGGAATTATTTTTCCTCACCGCTGTCATTTGTTTACTGGCACGAGTGCGCCTGTGGAATCGAAAAAAGCTCGGCCTCTGTACAACATATACATATGGAAGTCGAGAGAAAAAGGCGAGGAACATGCTCGCGAAGCAGAGCAGTGCATCAGTGCGCCTCCACGACGAATAAAAGTGGGCGTGGCAGCTGGTAGCCAAGTGGCGGGGGTAGCCAGCCAATGGGCATACAGCCTCCCTCTTTTTATCGGACGCCCGTCGCGCGTTGCCCCCACTAGTGCGCGCGCGGCTTTCCCCACCACCGCGGCTGCTGCTGCTGCTGCTGCTGCTGATGCTTTTTCGCGATGTGATCAGCCTCTCGCGCGTCCTATGTACACATGCAGCTATATTACACCTACGTGTATACATGTACACCGCGCTGTTAAAAGACTCGCCGCGCATGCGCCGTTTCGACCTCTTCGACTCGTACATACTTATCGCGCTCACACACACACACACACACACACACGAATCGGGGTTCTTTGCTTTCTCGATAATTTGCGCATACTACTGTACATTTATATATATATTCCAAATGCGTGGCGGCTCATCTTTTCACGCTCTCGACGGCAACGAGGTTTGAAAAAAATCGCGCTGCTGCTGCATATAACCATATAAACGACGTAATTAAAATTAACACTCGAGAGGCCCGAAAGCTGCTGCTGCTGCTTTCTGCTGTTTGCATTTTCAAAAGAAGCGCGAGAAGGAGAGCAAAAAATAGCAAAGAGGGTCCGGCGCTTTATGCAGAGAGATAGACCCTTTGCAATTCTAAAGAAGGCGCGAGTGTGCGTGTAAACCTCTCCCTCTCTCCCTCGGACGTTCCGCCAGGAAATTAGCTCCGAAATCTAATTATGAGATTTTTATAGGGCCATCGTAAAACGAGTTTATTCCGGCTGCCTGGCTCGCTCTCTCCCTCTCTGTGTGATGCTTGCAATATATATACATATATCTATATAGAGCGCCGAGAGACTCGCGGCGGCGGTGTATACCTGCGCGATATTTGAACGCCGATGATTGACCAATTATGCCGGCGGCAAATTTTCGGAGATACACTTCGGAACTGTTCGCGTATACTAAATAAGAGGATATAGAAGCTCTTGACGTTCCAGAGTGCAAGAAAGAATTGTCAACGGCTGAGCATTGCTCGGAACAAAAAAAAAATACATATATATATATAAGGGCTCATGTGCGTGCAGCGAGTTAACAGTGTGTGTCTCATTATATGCGCGCTTGCGCTTTGCTCTGCAGGGCCCGCCTCTTTCACAGCTGCGGTCTGCGAAATACCCTTCATTCAATTACGAAGGCGAGTCAGTCTCGACGAGTGAATCGTCATAGGCTTTGCTATACCTTAAATGCAATAAAAACTCTGATAATGTATCTATAGTCCGTATAACAAAGTCGAATCGTTATCGGAGCCGTGGAAGTGTGCAAAAATAAAACGTGACATATGTTACAGAAAACGAAGCATAATAGTAGCCTTTGGAAAAAGTAGACGCAACGCACTCGACAATGAACCTGCAGAGCGAGAGAGAGCAGCGATTGGCCGATCGCGGAAAATCCCCGCCTCTCCGCGAGGGGCGAATTCCCTCTCGCGAGAGACGATCGAAGACCGAGAGCGAGCGAGCGAGCCCCTGGCGCCACCACTGCTGCGCATGTGAGCACCGCGAACTTGTTACGTCGATGCGCTATTGCTATGTATATACTGAACTATATGTACAGCCAGAACCTGAGAAAAAAATGATAAATGATTTTATTGAGAAATCGCCTATATCACACTCGCTAATATCGGAGAACGAGAGCTTCACGTGCAAATTATTCGAATCGAAGAAAGAATATAATACAAGCTATAAGTATGAGGTCCGCGTATATACAAGTATCGGTAGTCAGTTTAACACAACCACACGAAGTGTATTATAACCTTCGCAATTCGTCTGGACAATCAGCAAGCGCTAATGATCAGTGCGATAATACCGGAGAAAGCTGCCGGCTATATAGCATAGATCCTCATTCTCATCTGCTGCGGTTTCTCGTGTATAGCGCCGATAAGTATGTCGCCTGCAGTAGGCAATTTTACTAATTCCAATCTCTTATACTCTTGCCGTATTGCGCTATTGCAGTTTACGAGTGTATAAAGAAAAGCCATCCTCTCGCGAAAAAAAATTCGACAAATATAATCTCTCTCTCCTGGCTCGAGAGGCAAAAGAGAGAATGACACCCAGCGGCAGCGAGAATTATAATTTTAGCAGAAAAACATTTCAATATCATCGGCCGCTCTTGCGTCCACTCGTCAAATTCACGCGAACTGACAGCAGGCTGAGCTAGTCATGAGGCTCACACGCGCGCACACACACCTCTCGATGTGTTATAAATATACCCGACGTCCCAGATGCGCGCATAGAAAGAGAGAGAACGGGGTAGGTATGCCGGTACTACTGTTATTGTTGGCCATTTTATTATTCTATTGATTTGTGACAACGCAGTGCATGTTTCTCTGCATAAATAGTATAGAGATTATCTTGATATACTCAATTTTTTCAGAGTTGCCTGCCGTCCTTGAATATTTAGCAAAATTACACAGCTGATGAATATGCTCGAGAATTTTTTAGAAATCAACGTTATTCAAATAATTCAGCTCCATATGCTAAACAAAAAAAATCTCGAAAACTCGAGGCTGAAAGAAAAAACGACTTTGACGACGACAATAAATGAAGATGATTATGATTTCCTGACAAACACACACGAGTCCTCTCTCTCTCTGTTTCCAAATAATTGTGCAGGAAACACGAGTAAGAAAAAAAGAATCATTGCCGACATGCTTTATAACTTATATAACGCATTAACGGCCTCGTGCGCCGGCAACACATTTAACGACGACACACACACACATATCAAATATGTATATTCGAAAAAGCCAATCGATATAACGTCTCCTGCGATTTTACACGTCCGCGTCGCGAGAAAGAGAGAGAGATAAGATATTTTTCTCGTTGCGGTACCGCGTGCGAGCTACCGCAAATATTTGCCCGCCTATCTATTAGCATCGCGAAATACGTATACGTCTCGTATACACGGATCCTGTGCTTGCGTCAATCTCCTTTTATATTAATTCTCCATGATGAATTTGCGGGAAAAAAGCGCAAGAGCACAAGAAGAGAAAAAAACACCGGCATTGAGTATTCTCACCGCCGCGACGCATTAATTAATGCAAGTGCTAACAAGAGTCGAATAACGTAATCTCTGTATGGAGCTCGTATATACAAAGGACCGCATCCGAGAGTTGAAGCGCAGCTTGTATGTGCTGGAAGAAAAAAAACGTCGAGTTACCAAGTCGGGCGCTTCAATCGATCGATTCAACAAACTGAAGAATGATTCATTCTTTTTAGCATATCGCTCGCGCGCTAGCGAGGTGCAAGGCTGTGATGTAAAAATGGAATATACAGCTCCTCCTCGATAACCGATCCCAATTTCGCAGGCTATCAAAGCGCAGTTATAAATGTAAGTACGTGAAAAAGAAAAAGAAAAGAAAATTCACGCATCGCAGAAGAAACTCTCGAGCACCTTTAGACACTAAAGATCCGACAGCAATTTACATAATACGCTCTCGCGAGCGGCGAACAACACAAGTGTAAGCAAAGGCCTGCACTCGCTTGCGCATCGTGTCATCGGCTTGTTAAGTCTCCGCGCGCGCGCGCGCGCTCGAACGATTTATCGTGTTCGTTCGCGCGCGACCTCTTGTTGTTTTCCCTCCGCTTCTTCTATATACATCAGCCGCGTGCGCTCTGCATCAGCAGCCGCATCAGAGAGATCTATTTCCCGTCAACGGCCCTTTTCCTGCTGTGCGCCGATTTTTTGTACTTTACAAACGATATGGTGCGCCGAGAGACGTCCTTGTGCACAAGTTAAAAACAGCATGCTTGGTACAACGCAGGGCGAAAGAAAAAAATTATGTTCAGATTTAATCGTTGATGTGTGTAAGTAATATGCAGCAGAAATTTTTTGCACGCGCGAGGGCATCGCGAAACGACTGCAGCTATAAGGCAGCGGATGAATCCCCCCGGAGCTGCAGTTTATAATTCAAGTGGATTTGTGAGAACACACGTTCCTCTCATTTCACGCAGGTTCAATTATAAAATTAATATTAATGACATAAAATATAAGAGCCGTGTTGTGAATTGAATTTGAATGGGAAATGCGAAGCGAGAGTCACGCAATCGAATATGCGAGAGTGAGATGCGCATCGCATTATACTTTGAAATATAATATATATTGCACTGCGCTTTATTTTCTTATATATACACATGCATGTTGTGCAGCTGCAGTGTGTATATAAAACGCAATGAGGACGAAGAGAATTTGATCGACCTCGAGAGTTATAATGGGGCTCGGGGCCCACTCGCGTGCGGTGTTGCCGATTCGTGGAAATATTGCCTCGGTCACGCAGTTGAGTTAAGGTTAGGTATATATAAGTTCTCGAAATCGAAAAGAGTATGTATACAACGATCGGAGCAAAAACAAAAGGCAAGTCTAGTCGCGGCGACTCCGAGTCGTGTAAGTATGTACAGTGTACACATCAATAAGGGGAGAAAAAAGAGACGGCTCACGGTAGCCAGTCCATTATCGAGGATAAAAAGCGCGCGCGCGCGCGAAACGGTAGCCGACTGTTTAATTGATGTGCGGCACACATGCACAGATATCGCAGCGTGAGAACGTCTGGGAATTATATGGACTCGGATTTCGGAGAAATTTCTTCGCAACGAGGTGCGAAGTGATTCTAAATTAGTGTGATGTATACAGTCTGCTGACTCTCGCGGGAGGGGCTCGGTAATCGTCGATGTTTTGTTGACACGCGCCGCGCAAGTACACCTATATAAAAGTAATAATTCACGCGAACGGCCGCGCACGTTTTTGCATTAAAAAAACACTCGCGACTACTGCAGACGAAGGTTATGCGCCAGAGCACACAAGCGTCGTGATCGAGACATTAATTCGTTGTTTGTTCGGTGAAGGTACAAAATATGAGAGTAGGCAGTTTGTATCAAGAGGGACTTACCATGGGACTGTCGGGTGTGTGCCGGTGGTGAGCCATGCTAGCCATGTTGGCTACGTCCCCTGGAACCGGCTGGCCCATGGTGTCCTGGTACTCGTCCAGGATCTCCATCGCGTAGGACGGCACCGGCTCCTTGTTCTTGATCCGAATTTTGGCTGCCTTTTGGAGCGAGCGACGGGACGCTCGCTGACTCTGCTGCAGTGCCGCGAACCAGGCGCGCGCCGTATAGCAACAAGTCTGTACCGACTGATGTATACCTTTTACTGTGTACTACTCTCACTTGTGGGGGCACACTGTTATTTACCTATTGATATTCGAGAGTCAGTTGTCACCAGGAGTCTCGCTCATCGTAATAGGAACAACTGTCACTGCGGCTCTCTGCACGAAGCCGCGTGCGCGCGCGCGCGAGAGAAGAGCCGGGGGGGGCGCAGTGATAGATGCTGCGCGACGCGAGGAGTAAAACGAGATAACGATAACGAGGACGAGACGACGACGAGGAGGACGACGACGACGACGACGTGTGTCCGGACGAAACGCGCGCGCACGCTCCCGCGTCTACTTGCGGTCTGAGCCGAGTTTGCCGGTTCGCAGCGCCAGCCTCCCCTCCACTCGCGCTGTCTCGCGCAGCTTCGGCTCCGTGCCGCCGCCGTCGCCAGCATACGAGAGGTTAGGTTGTGTCGTGTGCGGGAAAGGCGTTCCCGCTGCGGCTGCACACTCTGCTGGAGGGAGAGAGTGGGAGGACTCCTATCGCGCATTCAACTCGATAGGTATGTATATACGCGTATACGAGCGCAGAAAAGCTTGGAAAAAAGCACTGGTGTACGTACGTGTGAATAATACGCTGAGCGTATAGGAATGAAAATAAAAGCTCATTACCGCGCGGCGCGTCATCATCCAAGCTGCTGCTGCAGTGTTAACGGGCCGCCAAGTTCGTAAAGCGCACCGGTAATGGAGCTCCATAGCTCGCCGAGTGCCGATCATCCCCAATGCGGTGTGCTCTTGTTTTCGCGCGCGAAATTGCCGCGGCCGATTATCGACGACGCGCTAGCAGCAGCAGCAGCAGCAGCTATTAGGTCTTACTTTATTCCGGAATTCCGACGCGCGTAGGGATACACACATTTAATAAGTACGCGCTGAACTTTGCCTTATTCCTTTAAATAATAAATCGAATTCCTCGAAATCCCTGATGTGTATATGCATGCGTGTAGCTGCGATGTATATAAAAAAATCATTAGTTTGCATGCGAGCCGATGAACACGCCACACACGGCTGTATGTATATATATAGTTAGAGAGCAGCAGAGGATCCGTTAGACTAAGCGGCGAATCATGCAAATAAGTGGAAAATCATCGCTCTACACTCGCCGCAACTTCGAGATTGTATCGCGCGGGGGCTAAATCCGCGCGCCGGTATTTGAGAACTTGTACGAGTATATAGCTGCTAGCCGCGCGCAATTACCGGTAATTTCTGAAACTATCCATATATGCTATGCAGCTTGTTTTATTTTATTTCAAAAACCCTCGCCTATCGCGTACATGCGCGGCATCGACGGAGGCCAATTATTGTTATCGATTTCTGTACATATAACCTTTGCTGAACTTCGCTTCTTTGTGCCAATTTCTTTTCGCAGAGGTATAGACTCGCTCCTATATTGTTGCGTGTAATAAGGGGTCCGAGAGTCAAAATTCAAATTTGGCGCCACAATATCACCGACTAATTTGCTTATGATTAACGATCGAATCCAAATTTGGTCAAACCACATCATGTATTATTTGTCATTTTACAAAGTTGGAAGTTCATATTTGAAATATGCGATACAATATTATTCAAATGACATTAATTTTAACGAGATATTTATATTGTTAAGACCGGGTTAGGGTATTCGTAAATAAGAAGACACTTGATTACAAACCGAACACAAACTCGGAGACTTTATTATCAATCGTAAACACGTCGGCTCTCAGCAGCTGTCATAACCAGACTAACCAAAACAACAACATGATCACAACAATATATACACTTATATTCAAACTTTATAATACAAGATGATAGATCATTATTTTTTATTAATAGTTACCTATATAAAAAAATTTTTAATTGACTTCTGGAGCTCCTTAAGTATTGAATAACCAATCTAATCCACGAAATTAAATTTTGTTTTAAGAGAATTTTTTATAGGTTTTATAAGTAACCAGTGATCATTATGCATCCACACCTATCCAATTATTACGAAAGGGGAAATATAAGAGTGACGCATGAACAATTTCACTTTTTCGATATCTTTATTTGACTGTCCGGGACAGAAATCTAATAGCTTATCTCTGCGTCACGTGTTTTGATATTTTCTCCTTTTCGCATGAAAAAGATTGAGTCGCAACTTCTGATACAAACGCTAAAAGTATAATTTGATACCGTTTTTCATTTAGTATCTCAGATTGAAATACATTTTTTAAATCCTTCTGCATAATATTCCGCTACTTCTGTTTACACATTATTATTTTTTTCAATATTGTTCATCAATATAACATCAGCGTTCATATCATTATTAGTTTTTAGGGTTCTTTTGACACATTGTCCTATAATGTTAGGCGAACAAAACGATAATTCCGTAAAACTAAAGTTAGATAACATCTTTTCAGCGAATGGTGTATATAGTTGAATGTCAAAAAATTTACCGCCACCAGTTGGTGTCAAAATTTAATCGGTAAACCATCAGACGACTGATGCAGTCAAATAGCGCAGGCCAAAATAAGTAGCATAATGATATACGTACAGCGGCCAGCTATATTATTGATTTCCTTTATCCGAAGGAAAGAAGAACGAGGTATAGTGTGCAGCAAAAGTAACTCGCGCATACGTATATAGGCAAAGGAGAAAGAGAGAGAAAAAGTGGGCTTTTTGAGGCGCGGCAGCGACGACGACGACGACGACGGCGGCGGTTTAGGCGCGGCACGTTAAACATCCTTCCATCGAAATGAGCGTCGCGCGCGCTCGCGAGAAAACGAGCGCATATACGTTTATTATTACCGCCGCAGTTCCCACGGGTGACGGATAATCTCGCGCGCGCATGAAACGAACAAAGAGCTCATTTTTTCTCTTTTTAATATACGCACACATCAGTCGCGCGCGAGTCGTTAAATTGTTTCCAGCGCGAGAGAGAGACGAGTCCTAAATAAATTGTCCATTATATATATGTTATTTACACGTTGGATCGCGGAGTTTCGAAAGTTTCGTCGGGTTTTCACGTCTCTCTCTAAAAAAAAACACATATACGACTGCATCGATTCCCGGAAAGTGCTGGCGAGCTGTGAACGATGGCGTTATAAGTACGTGCGTGTTCGTTGGCCTATATCAATATTGAATCGAGCGAGGAGAGCTATAGCGACAAGATGGCTGCGCGCCGCCACCGCCGCTCGTCCAATATGCTAATGCGCGCAGTGGTCGCGACCGCGCCGGAGAAAAGTGAGAGCCGATGTCGTGCTTTTCTCGTCGAGCTCATCTCGTTCGGTTCTATATAAATCTCGATGCGCGAGTTTGATCGAGATCCCAGCAGTATCTATATGCCATGCGAGAAACGGTTACAGTATACCTGTAGGCTTATACAACTGGTGTATATATGTATGCGTGCAGTATATTGTGGAAGAGCCAATGTATATATAGAAGCGCGCTAATTTGCGCCTTGTCGGCTACCGCTGCATTATTGTGTAAATGGCATCAGCGAGAGAAAGGGCGCCACCCCATCGTTAGCGCGTCGAATCAACCGGAAATTCCAGCTTCCCTGCTCCAATATCTCTCGCGTCGCGCGCTCATCTTATTGAGCAGCTATCGACGGATCTCTCTCGGTGTGAAAGCGAATTTTTTTTCTTCGCGCAAACTCGTTCTGATGATGCGCAGGAGATCTAATTGCCGTGTGAAATTAGCTCTTCTCGATCAGTATATACCTATATACTACTAATATTAGTTTATCACTCGATGTTTAGACAATGCCGCGCGCTCGGATCATTAATTATCGGGCCCGATGCAGGGGAAAAAGCTGCTGCATGCGAGACGTCGCCTGTAATACTCTCCCCGTGCCGAAATTCCATTGCTTAGCCTTGATGGTATTATATATAAGTATACTAAGATTAATGGCCGTATACGCACGCGCGTAATTATAGATGCTCAAATTTCTCATCTCAGCAGCAAGAGTTTATTATGGCACGTGTGTGTGTGTCTATCGAAAGTTATATACTCTAACTTGGCGAAGCTCTCGAAGAATGCGCGTCGCGCAAGAAAAAAGCCCTTCGCAATTCTGTATTCCTCGCGCGTCTCGACCCGCGGGCAAAGTGCAGCGTCACTGCTTTTATATTACTTGTGCTTGCGCGAGGGATCGACAGCGAGTAAACGAGCTTTTTCTTTGGGTATATACACTCGTTGCTAAATATAATGCGATACCATACTCTAGGTTTGTAATTCGACAAGTGCAGTTGTTGTTATTGTGGTGTGTGCAATACTCCTGCATCCGTGGTATATAAGAGAGAAAAAAATCGGTTCATCGCGAAACCACACCCCTCGCATTAGCTTCCTTCCTTCCCCTTCGACGGCTGCACCCATAATATAGACCGCCGCGCGCAATATTACTGAGCTAAGGTATGCAAATCCGGCGATATGCAGCAGTGCAGCAGCAGCAGCTCGGCTCTACTTACCTTGTACCTGCATGAATTTTACGAGCCTCCACTTTTCCCCTGCTTTGTAGCTCATTTTTTTTCTCCTTCGCCGCGAGCCGATCGCGATTCCAGTATATAGTTGCTGACTTGGCGCCGATTGAAAATTTCGACTCGACTACTGTGTGCTGTTTCATCATATTCCGTACAGTTTTTTGGCTCTTTTTACGTCGAACTTATGTTTGCTCGAGACTATTCTTATGTTGCGCATATGTATATGACGAAATACTGAAAAAAAAACATTTTCGGGGGTCCCCTCTCTATTATACGGTTTTATATGCTAAAAAGTGAATAATAATTTTTTTATATTAGGTAGTCATATTATTGAATTATTAAAAGTATCAAAAAATCCCTTACGAAAATAATGTGCCGAGACCTCTCTGCACAGCTCTCTGCACAGATCTCTGCACAGATATTGGCACAGATCTCTGCACACAATTTGGACTACCTTTCCCCTTGTATAACAAAAGTTTCGAAAAGTTCTTGAAAACTATTAAATATATGTTATGAGTATAGGTGTTACCATCCGGATGATAGCTCGGAAAATGGGGTTTAATGCCTATAAAATTTTTTTTTTTAATTTTGTTTGTTTGTTATAATTACCACAAAATATTAATTTATTAGACACTAACCCTCATATTCCGAGCTATATCATCCGGATGGTAAAACCTATACTGGCACTCATAACATTAATGGTTTTTAAATTTTTCGAAAATTTTGTTACAAGAGGAAAGAGTCCAAATTTTATGCAGAGATCTGTGCAGAGATTCTGCACATTATTTTCCTAAGGAATTGATGTTCCGGTGCAATAAAGTTATGAGCAATTGAAATGGTAGGATAAAAACGTCAGATTTGCCTTTTTGCAAACTGCGATTTTCGACTAATTTTTACTATATTTCCCTCGATATTTCCAATTGCTCATAACTTTGTACTATCCATTTTTTATGATTTTGTTTTTCACATTAAAGGTTTTATTCTCTAATACTTTTATTTTCTTTTATGAAAAATATGTTTCGAATTTTAGGTGCAAAGTTATGATCGCTCAGTAAAGCTACTTTTTTTGCTTTACATAAAACCTTGTAATATGCCGAAAAAAATGTCCTAATATGGTTGACTTCCATTGTTCATCGACGTTTTTCTTCATTATTTAGCATGCAAAACAAGATATAAAACGTTCGGAAGTCGGAAGATGAAAACGAATCTTTGGATGTTTATCCTTGTTTTCCCTGCGTTTGACAGTGGGACATTTTGGCTTCTCTCGTTTCAAAATCACATAACTTTTGATCTAATTGACCAATCGATATCAATTTATTTTTAAAACGAAGTGAGTTATCTTGAATTACAGAAAAATATGTAAAAAGGCCATACCAAAAGGTGTCCCGTCAAGAAAAAATTGGCGAAGTTGAAGATTTTTGTAAAAAGTTAATGGTATTCATTCTACTTCAATAATGGAACAAATTTTTTTTGATAACTCCTAAACCTTATATCCAATGTATTTTTTCTCACTGAATTCGTATCTACCCATACAAATTTTCTGGGATTTTTCCCTCGAACACTGAGCAAAAATTAACTCCTTAGGATTTGATTTCTTTCTATAAACCTATACTATAAAACTCTGTGATTTTATGAATCTGCACTCCATATTTTCAACAGTAGTAAATCCCGTATGACTAATATTTAAGCGTGGACTCGTACATTTCAGCGTAAATAAAGGACCTCATTTTTTATGAAAATCGGTAATTTTGCCGATTTTTACTGAATGGGGCACCTTAGTATGGCCTTCTATGATTTTAGATAACTCCAACTTCACTTAAAAATGTTGTTCATGTCGATTAGATCAAAAGTTATGTGATATTGAAACGAGGACATCCAAATGGTCGCATTGTGCGTTTCCCCGCATAATTTTTTTTTTTTTATTCAAAGCTCTTGACTAAAACTAAACAAAAGTTTTCTGATTATCACGTTTTGCAGCGACGTTTTGAAACTCATGGGCATCTCTTTTTTTCGAGATTCTGGGACCTTCGAAAGTGCATTTTTTTCAAATGAATTTCGTCATATTCATAAATTTATACAAGAGGAATTTCTTGAGTGAGTTTTAGTTTTTTATAGTTCTCTTTATTGACTTTAAGTACTAATACACTGCCACATTAAAATTATATACAGTGTGCATAAAATATAAAACTAACGTAACCTTGGCGCGAAATACAAAACTTGAATAGTACAAAAATAATAATACCTAAATATTATATTCTCATTTTACAGATAATATTGTCGAGTGAGGGCTATGAATGTATGTACGGTGGCGCTACCTGCCGATCGAACGCCACATTCAGCTAAAAAGCAAGAGGATCGAAACCATCGAAAGGTAGTTCGCTACCTTACCCGTCGTCGTTAATGTAGGTACACAGTGCAAATAAAAAATTGTTATTCGCAGGAATAAACAATCGCTCGTGCGTTTGGCGATTTATTCTCTTGAAACAAGGTTTGAAACCAGCGCGTAATTGAGACAACGATAAGTAACCTGCGTAAAAGCTCATTGTGATGCACATCAGGTATTGTATACACATTGCCTGTGTTCGCGCAACAAGTTGTTTATAATGATAAAACGCGATAAGTATGTATGCACAGATAAGAGAAAAAGTTTTGTTCGGCGATCAAAACCAATGACGTTTGACGTCTTGTCTATTGATGGAATGAAAAAAAAAAAAAGTTTTAATAGCTCATGCGGCCATGAATGCTGAGCCACGTATACTCGCTCGAACAATTCGTGCGCGATAGAAAAAAGCGCCTGCGAGGAGAACAACTAAAACACGCATGTGATAGAATATAATTTACAAGTGTATAAGTAAAAGAGGAACGTGCATGCGAATATATAAAGTTTGCGCGCGCGCACATCACAACAAAAGGACATGACCGCGAATGCGCGACCGGCGGCTAGCGGTAGAGCTGGCTCGTCCAATCACGTCGCGACAGCACTAAAGAGCTCGCGAGCCTGACTATGTGCGTGTACATTTGGTAGTCCGCGAGTCCGTGAACTAGTGTGTGCGGAGAGCAGTACAGAGGAAAGAGTAGCTAAGGCCACGTCTTCACGCGACACCGCCGCCGCCGGCGCTCTTGGTTAGGAGCTCGCGCACATATACACGAAAAAAGCACTTTCCACTCGTTCAATTTTCCTACTCGCAAACATGGTAGGCAAGTACCTGGCGCTGCTTGGCCTCGCGCTAATCGCGGCCACCGGCACCTGGGCCGCCGAGGAAGACGTCTTCGAATGGGGCGACGGCGACTTTGCCGAGGAGCTCCGGCGCCATGATAACACGCTCGTCATGTTCTACGCGCCCTGGTAAGTAGTATCATCCCTAAATCCCTATTCTTCGCACTCGTTTCGCCTTTCTTTCTCCTTTTCTCGACTCTGCTATAACCCGCTCTCTTCCTCTCTGTCTCTCGCATGTAACGCGCGAATAACTAGCTCTGTAACGGAAGTTTCACCTCGGGGCTCGCGGCTCGATCAACCTTTCTTTCAATTTTACTCGTACACGCAGGTGTGGTCACTGCAAACGTCTGAAACCCGAGTACGCCAAGGCCGCCGAACTGCTGAGAGGCAGCGATCCGCCCATCACCCTGGCCAAGGTCGACTGTACGGAAGCTGGCAAGGACACGTGCAACAAGTACTCTGTCAGTGGATACCCGACTCTCAAGATCTTTGCCAAGGATGAAATGGTCAACGACTACAACGGACCAAGAGAGGCTGCTGGTATCGCCAAGTACATGAAGGTAAGCTGTACTCAGAACCCATTGAGAACTGTTAGATCACGAAAATCGAAACGGTTTTGTGACCAAGAGTTCACTATGTGGCTTCACATTGTCTTATAAGGAATATGTTTATTATCAGGGCCAAGTTGGACCAGCCTCGAAGGAACTCAAGACTATTGCCGCCCTGGAAGAATTCTTGAACACTGATGAAATCAGTGTTGTTGGATTCTTTGAGAAGGACGACTCTCCACTGTCTGCTGCTTTCCACAATGTGGCTAAGAAGCTGAGAGAGAAGGTCAGATTTGGGCACACTATCGCTAAGGAAGTTCTTGAAAAGGAAGGACTCAAGTAAGTTTTTCATCGCATGATGGTTAACAAAGCTTCAACTGGATACATTTTCTAATTATTATGATATTTCAGGAACAACATCGTTATTTTCCGGCCTAAAGTTCTGCAAAACAAATTTGAGCCTAGCAAACAGGTTTACGAAGGTGGAGATTCCATCTCGGAAGTCAGCTCGTTCATCAAACAGAACTAGTAAGTTTCTTTCATCACAACATACAGTTGAAAGGTAATTCGAAAATAAAAATGACCGCATTGTCGCCACTCTCTTTTGCAGCTACGGTCTCGTTGGAGTTCGTACGCGTGACAATGCTGGCGAATTCAAGAACCCCCTGGTCGTCGCCTACTACGCCGTTGACTACGTCAAGAATCCAAAGGGCACCAACTACTGGCGCAACCGTATCATGAAGGTGGCCAAGGACTTCGCGAAGGAATACGACTATACGTTCGCCATCTCGTCCAAGGACGAGTTCCAACATGAGCTCAACGAATTCGGCATCGACTTCGTCAAGGGTGACAAGCCCGTCATCCTCGCTCGCGACGAGCGCAACCAGAAGTTCGCTCTCCAAGAAGAGTTCACTCTTGAGGCCTTTGAAACCTTCCTTAACGACTTGCAAGCTGGATCTCTTGAGCCCTACCAGAAATCTGAGCCTATTCCCGAAGACAACTCTGGCAGCGTCAAAGTTGCCGTTGCTAAGAACTTTGAAGAGGTCGTGACGAATAACGGCAAGGATACGCTTATCGAGTTCTACGCTCCATGGTGCGGACACTGCAAAAAACTCGCCCCCATCTTCGATGAATTAGGTAAGGACAAATATTCCAATAGTTTATGTCTTATCATTTTATTTGCAATACTGATGTTTTCATTTGTCTCGTCAGGTGACAAGCTCGTCGACGAGGACGTAGAGATCGTCAAATTCGACGCGACTGCTAACGATGTACCGCAACCATACGAGGTTCGTGGTTTCCCTACGCTGTTCTGGGTGCCAAAGGACTCGAAGGACAGTCCAGTCAAGTACGAGGGTGGCCGAGATCTCGACGACTTCGTCAAGTACATTGCCAAGCATGCCACCAATCCTCTTAAGGGATACGATCGCAGTGGCAAACCGACCAAGCCTCCGCAAGAGGAGCTGTAAAGAGATTCTTCCTCCGTCATACGATTGAGAAGTGGTGATTTTATGAACGTTCGTGCTGTATTTTAGGCTAGCGTTTCATTGTGATTTCAAGAGCTTTCTTATGCGATAACTTACTTGTTATTTCATAATCTTGTGATTCGAATAGAAAAACGGAAAATTTCATCACGAGATTTCGGAGCTCTATTTTCGCCTTCTAAATTGCTGCAAATTTTTCTAGTTTTTGGCATAGCTCCGAGGTTTTCTTAGAGAACAAAAAAAATTGAAGTAAAGAAGAAAAAAATAAGCCTACGTCCTATCGTATAAACTCATTCCAGTTTCTTGCAAAAATTGCATTTCTCATGTAAAAAAGCTGGAACGGTCATTCCTGACGAAGCTGTGTTTTTATTTTTTAATTCGCGCCATTCGACCGTCAATGTGGCGCCAAATTATGCACTGTCCTGCCACGCCGGGCAAGATCGAATGATACTATTTAACAAGAGCTCACGAAAATCTTTTGTATAGAAGTGGTATCGAGAATTTATTGCTATATTGTATTTGCCGAATGAATGCCGAATCAAGGAGTGAATCTTCTTCATGCTTCTCAGAAATGAAAACGACAAAAAGCGTGTTATCGCTCAATGTATTTGAATTTTTAACACGGTATGAGTGATCAGTGAAGATTTGTAAGAATAATGCATTTTATAGATATATTTTCCCAGATTATGCAGATACTATGATGAGATTACTTTTGAAAAATTACCTTCAATCATATTATAATTCACGCGTGAGCGTCTGATCATAAAAGTAACTCTTTAACGAATGCATTCAATTATGTTTATACAGAAGTCAATAAATTGTTTTATATGAAAATAATACTTTTATATTTTGTCAAGCCTAAAACTTTATATTCTTACATATGTGGCAAAAAGCCTTAGAGTTTATAAATATAACACTTAAATAATTCCATTTGTTTTTCTTTTGAGTTATTGAAAGTATGACACTTGGCTCCTAAGTTTTATGCAGGAACTATTATGAACGATTATCTTAGGCTTCACACCTGACGCAAGAAATAATTAATGATTATGCGAATGTGTGAAAAATTAACGAAGATCGATCCATGATATATGCTGTAGGTATATTTAAAGTAAACTTATTGTTTGACATTTCGAAATGCGAAGTATTAATAATATTAAAACTGAATTATATTTTAAAAAACAACTGAAAAATAGGAATGTCTACTGCAGCTGTTTTCGTTCCTAATTCTGCGTTCCTCTCGTTCACGTTGCATACATGTGGCACTTTACGTCGTGTGTCCCACGCAGCATCACGCCGAGCAAAGAGCGTTTTTAAAACATGTTAAAACTGTACACTAGCTCCCCCTCCCGTCACTTGCCTCAACCTATGAACCAACCCATGCGATGCCATGCCTTTGCCATCCGAGCAGAAAGTCGCAGAGTCGGGAAGGAGAACGGTCGACGGTGGCGGCAGGCAGAAGGCAGACGGCCTATATATATCAGATATCGGAACAGCGTGCGACAGACAGGCACCGCACGTCTTTTTTTGTTCGTCTCGGTGTTCAGCGTTCATCCCGTCGTCGCCGTCGCCGTTCATCTCGACTCTCGTGGAAAAGAAGACTCGAGCAACACAGGTTCGAGCCCAGCATAGTTTTCAGTGCGCCCCGCCGAGAGAGCAGCAGAAAGTCAACCTAGCAGCCTACAACTTCTGCGCGTCAGAACCGTCGAGTTCTTGTTTATCGGAGACCAAGGCTAAAAATCATGACTCGTAAGTAACAATACAGTTAAACAGTTTTCTACCTATGGGTTATAATTTTCAAGCTGCCCGTTTGCAAGCGGGAAAAAGAAAGCGCGTCCTCCATATTTCCGTGGTGTACCTAGCCTCGACATACAAACTACAAGCACGCACCTATGCATCCTCCTCCATATTTTCTCTCTGTTGTCGTTACATCCCATGCACGCAGCGTCGCAGCACGAGGTTTTGCTCCATTCCGTCAAGCGCGCGCGCAATCCAAGCTATTTACATTGTTTACGTATTGCAGACCAGATAGCCAAGTATACACCTGGTCTCTTCTCTTTCTTTGAACGACACATTTACGCGAAAGGTGTATGAAGCGTCTCGAGTCAAGGCTGTATCTTGTCCTATACACGGCCAACCTTTGGCCTCGTGAATCGTTACGTGGCCTGAAATTCGACACCCGCGAAGCATGTTCTTTTCATCTTTCTTTAGGCTTGAGAAAGCTTCCAGAAAAATCTCACGTTCCACGTCTGCTTGGCTCTCGGCTGGCTGCGCTTCTGCTCTCAATGCGGACATTGCGCGAGTCTGCTATACTCTGCCATGTATACGAATTATACGATACGTGTGAGATTGTGTATTATACATATGTATATGCGCGTGTTGTACAGGTTATATGGATGTATAGGCGGTAGTATACCGTGTTGTTATGATTGTATACTGCACGTTTTTCGCGCAGGACCCCGGGATTGTTTAAAAAACGGAAAATTGCAACAGGCACGCGCAAACCTCGGCTTTTTGATTGTTAAGATTAGGATGTGATTGTCAGGTACTGGCTTCGCAATCAACACCTGATGTTTGGAAATCGCTGAAATGCGCCGTTGATTTTGTAACAGCTGAGACTTAGTGTTGACAATTTTTGTAAAACACCAACATTATTTACGTGAAATTTAACAACAAATTTTTATTTTTTTTTTGCAGTTCATTATGCAATGTTTTCCGGTATTTCTCAGAGCTAGCTTTTATTTATGGATGACTTTATCTATACTGCTTTTGTTGAGTTCCTTAATAAGCAACAATTATCAATAATTATCTCCCACTAATATACAAACTGAAAAAAAAACAGCCTTATTTGCTTGCGCAATACATGAACCGATGAGCGACAGTTTAGAGTTTTTATAAATTGGCATCACTGCAGCTTTTTGAATTTACTCCTTTGCTTGCATTAATTATTATTTACACCAGAGGTGTTTAATTAGGTCATTGACACTGTACATGTGTACTATGAAATTGGCAACGATTGATAGTTGAACTTTATCCAACGATTTTACTTGGCATGAGAAAGAGAAACATTTTCTAAGTCTAATTGGATTAATATTTTTAAATTATTTATTTAAATATCACTGTTTGCAGTGCTTTCAAGTCTGTTTCATTATTTTTCCAGGTGGAAATCAACGTGAACTAGCTCGTGCCAAAAATATGAAAAAAGGTGGCAAGAAGGCAGCTGCCGAGCAAGAAAGTAACAAGGGTCTCACCCTTGAACAAAGAAAGCAAAGGTAATATAATTTTTATTAATCAAGCAGCATTTTCTGGGCTATAGATAACAGACGATTCTTGAACAATGTATTTTGTTACAGAGATGCAGAGAGAATGAGAGAAAAACAACTGAAAAAGCAGCAAGATGCTGAAATGGGAAAACAGGCTGTAAAATAACTAACCACAAAACTCATTTGAAAATCACTTAAAACAAAAATTATCTAACTATAATTCTGACTTAAACGAATTTTCATTTATTAGTAACTCTTCTTGCGCAGCTTTGTAAATATTGAAGAGCAAAGGTGTGAACGAAGCTACGATGTACGGTTTGAACTCCAGCATTATTAACTTTTGCAGGCTGTACAAAACATGACAAGTGCTATAGTCCTTATGAATTATTCTCATAAACTATTCAATAATAGATATTGTGAATAAAATCATCAATGAGAGTTGAAATCTTGTGTGAGCAAGCACTTTAGATTTAGGAGTTGTTTTTGAGAAGCGACGAATGTACCTTATCAATGAGTTTAGAAACTTGTAAATGTGAATCTTTGATTAAATGAACTTGTAATTAATTTCGATGTCTGATGTGTGTGTGCGTGCTGAATGTTATATTTTAGTCATCAATCTTAACTCACAATAAATCTATCAATCGTTAAAATTTTAATAGAAAAATTTATACATGGTCTTTTTCTTCCTTAATCGTCACACCCACAAATATTATTTTGAATAAAGGAAATTTAGATTGCATTAAATGAACAATTGTAAATATTTTCCAAATTTTTATTGCACTTTCCCAAAAAAGTACACTTTACTTTATGTTTGAGAACTCTGAGTTTTCTGTGTTTGTATTCATTAAAAATAGAAACAAAAACAAAATATTACATCGATAGATCGGCATAAAGTTGCATAACGTTCTTAACAAACTGAAAAATACAATGGAAGACTGAATCTTATAGTGCTAACATGGGAAAGAAAAGTATAAAAATTAATAAATCTTGTATCATAACGATGAAAGGTACTACTAGCCTCTACAAAACCAAACTTTGTAACAGTGTTACATCGTTGTACACAATCCATTTGTTACATTATATATTTAAAAATCTTAATTGAACTAAAAAAGCAGCTGAATCGCTTTGTTTACCACAACTTTGCGCTGTTTAATAATGTACCTGTTATAAGTAATATATTGTAGCAAAGTAAGTATTATATAGGAACCGGAGTATATGAGCGATACCTGAATCTTTGTCGAATTGTATTTTGACGAGAAAAGGAAATTTGTTAATACAATAACTTTTGTCGACATTCCGTCAATTTGAAAGAGTAAACTTCAGTATAATTTAAAAGACAAAATCAGTAAAAAATATTGTTTCTAAATAAAGAGATGCAAATGGCACTATGATGTCATTTTTTTTTAACATATCCCATTTAAGCACCGTTGTAAAATTATTCTCTAAGCCTACTTATATTTGAAGTAACACATCGATTTTTAATCGATTCAAAATAATTAGTATTGTCCTGTAGAAGGAATCATTATCTCAGCAATAATCGCAATTTAACATTTTTTTCTTCGTTTAAAAATTCACTGGTCTCTGTCGTGCAATATCAATAAATATTTGCAGTGAGAAATATTCTTAACTCTCCTTTTTAGACGCTGAAATGCTATTTTTTTCATTTAATATACGCTAACTTTTGTTTATCGATTTTGAACACTCACACCAAATATATTTTTGTTTCGTTTATTGTATATAGATATCGACGGTATACTAGAATGTAATTATTGCTTATATTTACTTCGATGATTTGCCATAATTAAACGGCGCAAGACTCACAGATATACTCAACATTTTTCTATTCTTATAGTATTTAAAATTTGGCAGGAGGCATATTATTTTTTCTCATAACTCGTTTCGCGTCGTATGTGCTTTTCCTTCTTGTTATACTCCTCTCTTGTTTCTGTATTGCATTTGTTTGAGAGAGCTGATTTAATAATCTGTGAACCATAATTATTGTGGGAACTTGGAAGAGATATATAGCACCATAATCTGCAGTTTATTCAAATCGTATAAAAAACGCCGTGTCTCGCTTTTATCGAGGAATCTGAATGTACTGTAAAAATCTCGATTAAACTACATGTACTACAGAACGCTTGTGATCATTTGATTTCGTGTTGATCCGTAATCCTGCAAGCATTTCTGACTTTTAATAGTTATAGAACAAACTTATGTGCCCGTCGGCACGTGCCTCCCTTGCCTGAGCAAGTTGCACTTGAAAGAATATTTGAATAATGGAATTGTAGATTTCGGATGAATAATAATTATTTATTCGATTCCTTAAAATTATATATGCATTTTGTCTCACAAATATTCTCGTCATAATGTGTGTCGTACACGAGTATGCGTGTATTATAGTATTTATAGAACAACAAATAAGTATATCATATGACCTTACTACAGAGGCAAAATGTTATTGCAATGAACACGAGTGAGCGAGAGAGAGCATAAGTAATGTATATACTCATACAATTTTCGGAGACAGAATTCACATATAATTAACTCTATCCGCGTAATCTCACAGATTACGCGCGCATCAGCTTTGATATTGAGGTATCTCGATACTCAGCTTCGAGTACCGAATCTGCAATGTAAAAGCGTATACACGATACTCCAAATCAGAGGGTCGGACCATGCAGAATATTCTCCGACTGGACCCAAGCGAATGTCAATTTCGAAAAACGCACTAATCATCTATATACTCGGAATCGGACCTCGCGCATTCACTCATTCTTCCATCTACAGCTAGAGGTTGAGCGAGCAAATGGTGCAGCTTTGGGCGACGCAGTGGGTGTGCATGTGATGTTGGTGCTGGTGGTGATGTGGCTGGACGGACTGCGGCACGTGGGAGGCGGCCGGAGGCGCCGCGACGTACAGCCAGCTGGTACCGCTCGGCCACGGCACCGCGGCGCTGAGCATGGAGTTGCCCCCACCGCCGGCAGTGCTGTTGCCCGCGCAGAGCAGTTCGTTGTTTAGGGCTGCATTGCCGATGTTGCTGCTGCTGCTGCTGACACTGCTGCTGTTGCTGCTGCTGTTGCTGCTGCTGCCACGACCACCGCCGGAGCTGCTGTTTTGCGAGGATCCTCCGCCACCCTCCACTCACATCACCTGCGGGCAAGATACTTGGTTTATTATCGGCGAGCTTGTACGAACATCAAGGGGATATCAAATAAACGGCCATGTTCCAATAAAAAGTGTATTCGCTTTCATCGTAATCGTTACAGCTTGTATAAGGAGAGACCATAGCCTGCGGAAAACGGATCTTGCTAAAACTTTGGAACAAGTCATGCTAAATTATCTTTGCCAAAATATGTAACAAAAGTAGAGTAGACGAAAAATCATTTAATTTTAAAAACTATACTATTGTTTGACAGTGATTTGTTTCATTTCTAGGATTCCATTAACTACGCAGAAATTAGTTCCTGAAGTTTCAGCTGAATTTGTTTCCCAGAGATTATATGGGTTCTCTTTTTGAAATTCAAGCTCTTATAATATATAAAATAATATTTATGCGAATGCATTATTATACATAAAAATGTATAGTATAAATTTAAAATGAATGAGTTAGTTGAATTAGACAATTTGAGTAAAGTGAGATAAAAAAAACGTAATTTGAACGAAAAGTTATAAAACAAGAACGAATCTGTGAGTCTAAAACTATTTTTCGACTTTCTGCGTGTAAAGTTCCAATTGAAATTTTCCATGAAAAATCCATTAGGTCGGTCATATTGAATATAAAAAAATAAAAGACGCGTATTTTTTCTTTTTTATAAATTAGATGCAATATAAAAGAGTTGCAGTTCTTTCAATAGTCGTGACGTTACAATCACATATTTATGTATGTAGTATTTGTGACGTCATATACCCGGGCGGCAATATATCTATATATATATATTATCGAAAATCTATAAACTTCGAACGACTGCAACTCTTTTATTTGGCATCTATTTTAAAAAAGAAAAAATACGCGTCCTTTACTTTTTTATATTCAACACTACGCTCAACGCTTACATAAGATTTTACCTATCTGAACATCATTTCTTTTTCACGTAAAAATATCAAAATTTTCGTAAGCATACACCTATTCCCTGAAACAGCGCATGACATAATGACTTAACTCCATAATATGAAACTTATTGTGCCCGGCAAAACCACTTAAGTCCATGTTTAAAATGGTTACAATAATTTTATAGGGCAAGACATGTACAAAAAAAAACTTTTATTATTTGAGGTCTCAACATAAATATCAGTTAGAAGCAGCATACATTCATTTCAACAGTCAATTTTTACCGAAACCCAATATACTCTAAAAACGGTTTGTAAAATTACTACTTTGGATGCAGGTAATAAATAAGACCTATGTTGAAACTAGTAAAATTATTATGAACTTCGTGTATTTACTATTCTCAGAGATATAAAATCACTAGATATTGTCGTATTTTTACTAGTTCTAATATAGGTCTTTTTTATTACCTACAGCCAAAGTAGTAATTTGACAAGCTCTTTTTTAGTGTATAGAAAATAGTATATTTCGATACAAAGTGCGAAAAAAGTTGATTCTACACACGAATGTGAGGTTTGCAGTTGGCTGAGTGAATCGGTTATTACTGATACAAAATTTAAAAGGAAAAAACTTTCGTCTATGAGGTTAAAAATGTATTTTACCTGAATTCTTTATGTAAATTGTATCGTACAAAAAAATGTTGAAATAAACATTTTGTTTAAATCGAAAAATTGTCTAAACACAACAGGCGCGCAAGCACGCAAACTTAAATTTTAACTAGCAGTTACAAAGCTTCCGGAGGAAGCAAAATCGCGAACAAGCAGGCCGTAGAACAGAATGTAAGCTTTTTCTGATAGGTAGATGTGTCAGTTATTGCTGCTCGTCTAAAAAAAGGACTAGAAAAAAGGACTTTACACTGCACAGTTAATAACTGAAAATAAAAGTGGAATAAAGGTTTTTCCCGTAGTGGGCTGTGCAGTTATTTTTTTAAACCAGATACAGTATATAAGTATAGGGGAGGATGAGGCCATTTCGTAACTTTTTTTTCGGGGCAGATATTTTTGTCGTCTTTCAATTATTAATCGCCCCATCAAAACAAACATCAAGTTAAGTGATAAAACTAACTGACAAAAAACTTTATCGGCCCCTGGTAGAAAAGTTAGCTAATTGGTGACGAAATTAGCTTATTTAAGCTAATTTAATCAGCAATTAGCTAACTTTTCTACCAGGGCCCTTTCGCAATAAACGTTTGGAGCTGTACTCAATTTAAAAAAATGTCGGTTTTTACGAAATTGTTCCAATCCCGGGGAAAATTCGTATAGTGATGGGATATATTCGTATACGATACATACTCATCTTCTGAGAGCGCAAACGAAAAATCCATATTACTTGGATCAAAGTACGGATAAAGAGATTCAATTTTTAAAAAATCATTAAAAATGGTTGCTTATAGGTAACAAGTTGTGTATGTTAGAAAAAAGTAAACAAATTCACGAAAAAAGGGGGGAAATTACTTGATCTTGAAGTCCTGAGATTTTCTTGATTTTTTGGCTTTTTTCAAACGTAGACAACTTTTTATCTAAGCAACCATTTCTAACGATTTTTTTTAATTGTAGCTCTTTTTCCGTACTTTGATCACAGCAATACGGATTTTCCGTTTGCCCTCTCAGACATTGAATATGTAATTACGAATGTGCCCCATCAAAACTATACGAAATAGCCCCCCAAATGAGTTAAATTTTGCGACGGTGGATTGTATATAAGCTCGAATAATCGCACTGAGGTCTATCTGGCGTAAAAATTTTCGTTTTGACCAGCACTTTGAAGATATCACTGTTGGAGGATTGGTATTGCACGCACACGCCTTACAGGCGAACTTTCGTGTCAGCCCAAAGTTGCGAAATGAGACTTAAAAATCACGGAGTGTCCGTTAAAAATTCAGATCGTCGAATTTGATGAAAAATAGCGGACAAAATTTCGTCTCTGCCGACAAGACTGAGCCTGCCTTACCGGCGCCAGGTAAACGTACGCGCATAGGACAGGCTTACGAAATACGAAACTTCCCGATGAGAACCATTTTCCACGTACCGAGTTCAAGCAATTTGTCGAGAGAACATACCTGAAGAATTTGGCTAGCTTCGAAAGCCGTGCCCGGCAGCAGGATGACGGGACTGCTGACGTGGCCGCTTTCAACGCAGATCATGTTCGGAAACTCGTCGTCCCCAAAGTCCGGAATGTCGCGCGCCTTCTCGAGCCACGGATTCCAGACGACCGTGTCCGGGAAGTTGTACTTTTGGACGCGCATCTTCCTGCCCGACACGACGTTCGTGATTATGTGCTCGGGCTGGGTGTTTTGGTAGATGCGATCCGTCCACTCGCACACCGTCACCACGTCCCGACCCTCCTGAAAGATCTGATTGTCCCTCGTCTGAAAGCACGACAATAGTAAATTGCAGAAATAGCAGTAGTAACAATAATTTGGGATATGGGTAAGGCGCGCTCCTTGTCGATGAAGGTGCATCCGTGGAGCCCGGTGATCTGACACCTCCTGACGTCCGGCACCTTGAAGTACGTGTGCAGCAGCAGATTGAAGCTGAAGGTGTGATCCTTGCTCGGGTTGTAGACGCCGATGTTGAAGTGCAACTCCTTCTCCCGGAGTATTAGCCTGTAGGTCAACCTGAACGGGTAATTCCACATCGAGCGCGTGAACTCGTTGTCCATGAGGGAGAAGATCGCCTCGACGTCGCCGCTCGGCAGACGTTCCGGCGACTTCTCCACTGTCCAACGAATTATCCTGGCGAAGCCGTGACCGGGGCCGAAGGTCCAGGCCCCAAATTGCGCTACGCAACATGAGTTATCTGTCAGTTTTGACGGTTACGGGTTACAAGGTTGGTTCTCTTGCGATGCTTATATCTTAATATACGTGATAGGTACAGACAGACAGAGAGAGCGTAGAGTATTGAATCGAGTCGGAAAGGAAGTGTGAGCGAAGGTATTGAGAGCTACACTTACGAAAGACGAACGGAATGCCACCTCTGATTGCCTTCTTGCCGTCGAAAACTGCCTGCTTGCTGAAAATGAAAGAAAAGGAGAATATCCAAAATCATTCTTTGTATTTTTCCGTACGCCGCCTCGCTGCGGATAATACATAACTGAATAACTCTCGCTCGGCTCGGCCTGCGAGGAAACGCAGCGCGAGCGCGCGTCAAACAAAAGCACCGATCGGTTGCAGCTTCGAGCGGACGTTAACGATCTCGCTTGAGCTCGCTCGCGGAGGCAAACTAGTTTTTCATGCCGTTGTTGCGCGCGCGCGCGCGCTCTCTCCCCGCACAAATATATATACAAGTACACGGCCTTGCGCGGATTACGCAAAATTTCGCGCGCTCGCGAGAGAGAGAGGGCGTTTTTGCGCCGCCGGTACAGTGCAGTGCGGCTGAGCCGCGCGCGGAGGGTCAAGTTTTTGCGCCGGGGGAGGATCGAGAGAGAGAGAGAGCCTGCGATGATTAGTCGCGGCTGCAGAGAGAGAGAGCGAGCGGGGGTACTAATTAATTCCGACGTATTTATGAAATTGGATTGCTTATTCCGATCAAAGGAGCTTTACTGTGCGTTAGTGTCGTTACGAGCAGCATCGGCCGAAAGAGGCGAGAGACGTTGGTCGTCTTTCCGTCTCCCTCTCTGGGGATCTCGGGCGTCTGACAGCTCTTGACTAATGGTCGCGTCCTGCAGCGATCAGTCTCCCCCTCAGGACGCGTTATCTCCGATGGGCTGCAGTGGCTGCGCTGGCTCTCGTCGCTAACGACGAGCGAACAAATGAGTCTTTGCAGATATAGAGCGAGAGCGAGCAGCGGAGAGTCGATTTTGCAAAAGGAATTACAAGGAGGCCAGCGACGAGTAACAGTGCAACGTTTAGACATCAATCTCCCTGCCGGCGAGAAAATTTTTCTCAACTGTGCTCCTCGTCCTCAGACTCTCTCTCTCTCGCGCGAGAGGCAAAAAGACAGCCGCGCACAGGAGGGGAAGGAGGCAACGCCGGCTACAGCGAGGAAGATAGCGAATAAGCCGTGCGGAGAGACAAAAAGCGGCCAGTAGGGAGCAGAGCAGAGAATGAGAAGAGGAGGAGGAGGAGGAGAAGGAACGCGAGAGCGATCGCGCGCGCGCGCGGGCTGACGCGCGGCAAAAAGCCCCGGCGCTGTCTGGTGCGCTTTTTGCGACGACGAGCCGCAGTTTCCAGCAACCGACGCTCCGGAGCCCTATACTCCTCCCTGCGCTCTATACTCTGTCTCTGATGATGCTATACTCTACTGCCTTCCCCGGCGATATTATTCTACATGCCAATGCCCACTGTGCACTTACCGGAGATTAGAAATACATGTATACGATATACCGTAGAGAAAAAGATCGCGTGCGAATTGTAGGTCGAAGCCGCGTCGCAAAGATCTGCAGAGCCCGATTTTAGCAGCGAGAGTGTCAGCCGGCGTCTATCGATCAATTACATCTCGCAGTCGGAGCAAAAAAACGGACAAGCAATCCCGGCTCTCTCTCTCTTCCCTGTATATATATGCGCGTATAATACATATCCAGCTCACGTCGCTCTGTCTCTCTCGCGCGCGGATATGTAGGCTTTTTGCTCATCCCGCACACACGAGAGAGCCTCTGTACTCTACAATCATCTTCCGGCGCGTGTGTACTCTCTCTCTCTCTCTCTCTCTCTCTCTCTCTCTCTCTCTCTTTGCAGGGGGTGGTTTTAACGCGACGATATAAATAGCTTCGTTTCTTGCTAGCCTTAGTTAAACAAAGTTTCGGGACGAAGGACGACGGCCGGCCGCGGGAGGAGGCTGCCGCTGCTGCTCGAGAGCAAAAACACACTGCCGACGCGCTGTATATAGCTATACCTACATATGAGCGAGCGAGCTTGTGCACAACGGGTGTCCGGAGTATACGGATATTATTTATCGCGCAATCTTTGATTTGACAAATTTTTGCCCGCTGATGCAGCCGATTCGACACGATAATAATAACGTAATGAAATTGCTCGTTAAACGAGCGCGTTTACTGCTCCGCGTTTTGTGAATAGGCATCGGACAGCAGGCCGTAGCGAAATAAAATTTTACCTCGCTGCTGCGGGCTGCAGCGCTTTTTACTCCCGAGGCGTTAAATTAATTTGATGGACGATAAAGTGCGGTTGTTCGCTTTCCGCGGATTCCGGCGGTTATATAGGTATTATGTGCCGGGCAAAAAATTCATCCGTCATGCAGTAGCTTCTAAACGCTATCGGTATTTGCTTTCACTAATACTGATGACGAAGTGCGCGCGCGCGGCGACGAATCGCAATGAATTATTTCATCAGCGGCAGCAGCTACAAATGCAGCGAAATTACACGTCCGGCGTCGTCGAGCTTTTTGTCCCTCTCTCGCTTCTGGCGCGACTCGCTTCGCTCCGTTTCCTTCGCACTGTACTTCTGACGGATTTTTCGGCTCTCTTGTATATATACGTGTATACAAGACTGTGCGGGCCGAGACTGAAAACAATAAAGGCACTTTCTTTTTTTCCCGCGACGGCATCAGTATATAGAGAGAGAGAGAGAGCAACGATAAAAGAGGTATATAAGAGTAGAGCTGCAGCGCACAGGACTTTTTTTCGAATCAGCGCCCCGAGGAAATCGATTGTAATCGGCTCTCCTGCGGCTTTTCATCCGTGAAATCGAGGAAGCCGTCGGAAAAAATGCATGTTCTTATTTGAAAAAATGGCGAGCAAAGTGGGAAATTTTTCGTGTCCGCGCGGTATACCCGGTATACTATATACATATATACAAACAGCGGAGAGAGAGAGCATTCTACTTGGGCCCGAGAGAGATCGAGAGCGAGAGCGTAGACTAATGATCCCAGAGCCTGCGGTTTTTGCCGGCATTCTACAGCATTCCCATTCAACTCGCCTCCTCCTCCTCCTCCTCCTCCTCCGTCTTCGCTCCGGCTACATCGGTGCGCTTGTTCGATTCCAGTGCAAGCTTTCGGGGCTAGTTTGTTGTTTCAACAAAGCACTAGAGTATAGCGCGTATATACGCCAGTGGCGCGTCCCTTTTTCATCGTCTCTCTTCTCCGATTAATGGCCATCTCTCTCTCTTGGGCTCCGCCGGCATCGCTCGACTCCTTTTTCCGCGCGCGTGTCTTTGTCGTCGCGCGAGCATCTTTAATTCATGAGAGAGCTATGCGTTTGACTGGCACATCACGCGGCAGCCGAGGGAGAGAGCCCTCTTGATAGATGCCTTGATTGTCCTTTCGTTTATCCGCTCAAATTGTACTCGACTTGTCTTCTCGAAATTGCGCAAGAATCTTCCTGATCTGCAGCCTGACGTTTGCATATTATAGCGCTGCGGCGTAGGGGCAAAAAAGTCCGCGCAGCAGCATCACGAATTAAACGCGCGAATCGTAAAAAAGCACGTGCAAATGGACGTCGCTCTGCGCTACTGGCAAAAAGGACATGGCGCGTGGTGTGCAGTGACGACGCGGCTCTGATGGCACACCAGCACTACTGCATCATTAGTGCCGCCGTCCGTCGTCTCTCGCCTGCAAAGTCCTTACTCTCTCTTTTTTCGTCCTCTCATTTCTTTCTCCCTGGCTCTCGTCATACGTCGGGCTACTGCTCTCCGAAACCGCTGCCTTCGGTATAGTTATATTCCGACACATGTGGCCGGCCACCAAGATTCTAGACTTTTTTTTTTTTGAACCAGCATCAGAGCGTTGTAATCAAAAGCAGAACACTCATCTCTCGACGCGTTAACGACGTCGCTCCAGCCCCTCGCGCATAGATTACACAAGTGTAGATCCTCGATCCTTTCCTTCCTTCCTTCCTCCTCCTCTGGCAGGATGCTACAGAGAGCTGATATGGGGGAGAAAGCGCCGAGTAACCAAAGGGGGAACCGCCGGCTGACTATGACTAACTTCCAAGAGATTGACTCTATGTAACCCCCCGCCTCGCGTCGGGCCAATGGCTTGGAAATTTTTCGAGAAAAACTTGATAATTATTTATAAACAGTCTCTCGCGTAACGCAACGTGTACATCCTCCGCCGGTATAAAATACAAAAGAGCTGCGTGCACAGCAGTCGAGCGAGAGAAACAGCAAGTCAGCCACAGACAGTCGTCGGAGAGCATAAAGAAAGGAAAAACGGTACGCGCTTACGGACGAGACAATATCCTGCTCGCGTTACAAAATACACAGACACACATATAGATCGACGGAGCCGAGCAGCAGCAGCAGCAGCAGCAGCAGATACAAATAGGTATACAGAGAATAAGAGAGAGGGAAAGAGGAAGTGTAGAGAGAGATGCTGGGATCCTTAATCATCGGCCTTTAACCCTGCGCGCGCGCGCGCGCGTGAGATGCCCCCCCATCCGCGTCGTTTCTTATATATGCGTATATAACCCACACGTTATACCAAAGCGAGCATCGTTACGTCACTCTTTCCATCGCGCTGCGCGTTGTATTCTGCGCGGCTAATACTCGTGACTTTCGAGAATCCGGAAGATTATTTGAGTTTCGACGCGAGTCGCGAGTCTACAGATCTGAGATTTGAAAAATGAAGAAGAAGCAAGCATCAGAGGCACATTCCCACGCATAAAAAATTCAAGCAAACATCCCCCCGTAGCCTTTTTCACGCACAACGACATGTGCGCCGTTTGTATTACAATAAATTAATATTCCCTCCCAGCATTCTAAATTCTGATTTGCCTGCATGTGGCAAGCAGCAGCCCTTTTTCCCGCGCGCGAGGATCCCTTAGAGGTATATACATGTATTATATATGTGTAACCGTAAAAGGCCCGGTACAGTTAGATCACGCATACGCGTACAGATACACCCTGAGAAACCACCGCGCGCGTCTCTTTCTTTTTCTCTTCTATCCTCGACGCCTCGCATTCGGATGGATCTTGTATACACACGCACACAAAGGAAATAGTACATAAACTGCTGTATATATTTTGTATTATACGAATATACATCGGACACCAAGTATATATCGATCGATTAGCCGTGGGCGCACGAGACTTTTTCACTCTGCACTTTCGTTTCGATAAAACAAAAAATCGCACGATGACCTCATGACCTAAAATTACACAACGCGCCTCGATGTATAAAACGCGCAGCGACGAGGCGCCCAGCAAGCGTTACATACCTACTGGCGTCGAGCTATTATTATTAATAACAACAAAACTTTCGTCGACACTCGTTATTTTCCTTGTAAATAATGCCAGCTATATAGATATAGAGGACAAGACGTGTATAGTAAACCTATATATTATAGATTGCGTGGACGGCTTCGAAAAGGCATCAATCTTTCCGTGTCCAAGGACGCGTATATATACGACGACGCGACGTGTGTAGTGTGTACCACACTCTCGCTTCTCTCGCTATCATCATCATCATCGTCCGTCCGATGCTGGCATCTTTCGCCTTACTTCTTTTTCTCTCCGCAAGTATAGCCGCAGCAGCGCAAGCATTTTATTGGCAAATCTAGGATTATTTAGATCGCGGCTAATTGACGCTCGTCCCCGCTACATGAGCTGCTATGCGCGTTTCCTTTCCTTCGAGCGCTATATAGCACAGCTCTCTCGTGTGTCCGAGTTTTTGCCCCCTGTGTCAATCTGCATGCGCGCAGCCGGTGCACCGAGAGATCCGCTAACGAGTTCGCCAGCGCAAAGGAAAAAACTCTACTGGCCGTCGCCGCAGCTGATGTACATTTCGAGCTTTTTTGCTTCGGAATGTATATATACCATAGCTATTATATGAATCAAGGCTTTTGCGGCCGTCAGTGCGCGTCGCGCGCGCGGCGGTGAGAGATTTTTCGGAAAATTGTCGAGACCGAGAGAAGAAAAGAAGAAAAAAAGAAACAATCCGGCTCCACACCGTATGCTATATTGTATAGCTGATGAGCTTGCAGTTCGAGTAGCCCGATGCGATGACGTAAGCACGAGCGATGGTCGGCCGAACTTTGTTCTTTGCGGCAATTGTTCTTTTATCTCTCGCGGCGATTCGTCGCGCTCGCGGTCAGAGGATGGCTAGACGTCTTTTTGCGCGAGGGGCCTCCGATATATACCTACTACCTTCGGAAATTCCTTCGGAAAGACTTTGAATTCGAGCAGAGATCCAAGGAGCGAAATATATCAAACTCGGACACAGCATCGTATTAGTGTAGGTATAGGCTGCAGTCGACGGAAATATTCGGAAAGAGAGTGAGAGAGAACACGTGTATCGCATGCCGCGCGCAGACACCGAGCGATAACAGCATCGGAGCGCGGCGCGAAGACTTTATCTGTCGAGCCCGCAACCAGCACAACTGCCTCGGCTTCTTTTTTTTCACGACGTCTACATCAGATATATGCGCGTGTGCTCTGCATGTGCATAGCGCCGTCGTGGAAATTAATTCGTCGGCCTTGATAAATTATGCGATGCAGGAAATACACACCTTTCGATCGAATTACTATATATTAATTGCGACTTACCTGACGAACAGCTGCTCCTGATTGTTCACCCTCCAAGACACGACGGTCGCACCTGCAAAAGACAATATCACGATCTTTATTTATGGTTTCTTTAGCAGACATACTTGGGTGAAAAACTATCAAGTGGAGCTATATGTCTATATTATAATATCATTGCAGCCGGCCGCGGGAAAACTCGTTCGAATCCGATTCGAGCGTGCGCGCACGCTATGACGTTCGCTATATACCTATATACATACTATGTATATGAACTGGCACTGCACATCAGATAGGCTGCGAGTACATAGGCGCATTTAAATATATGCAAGCGCGCGCGCGGAAAAATCGCGTTATGTCACACTCGACACTGCGACGCGCTATTAGAGCCTTCACTTTAATGTATATTACTCGCGCGCTCGGAGCGTCTAATCGCAACATTTGAATTATGATACTTGATAATCGCGAGAACACATCAGGCGACCGGAAAAGTACAACGTCATCGCGGTTGTTGTTCGTGGACCGGCCGGTGCACCGATCTTTCTCCCCTTCGAACGACGAGAAAAATAAAATAACAAGCAATTGCTTCTCCCTTTTTTCTCTCTTTTTTTCATGCAGCCCGTCTGACTGCATCAGTCTGTGCGGGGAAAGCAGAGCACGTCTCGCGGCGGATACACCGTCGTATGCACAGCGAAATCAAAAGAGTAACAGCAACAACAACAACTCGCGGCACGAACAACTGGTTGTATACGGTATATATATGAATTCGCACACGCGCACACAGATTCGCCGCAGTATTGCAGGTAGTCAGAACCTCGAGAGCCGAGCTTTCGCAGCGCCAATAACGCACCGCAGCTGAGTCGCACGCGCACGGCTATAAGGAAGCTGAGCTGAGAGCCAAGACGCACCGTGAAGGTTGATGGTGCAGGTGGTGTTGTTGCCCCGGTCGAGCACGACAACGCTGGTAGCCGCTGCCATGTTAGAAGCGCGAATGCCGCCGCTGCACTCGCGGCGCAAGCCGCTAGTCTCCCGGCTGCTCGACTCGACGATCTCGTGGCCCAGTCGTCTGTGTGTGTGTGTGTGCGCGTGAGAGCTGCGAGTCGAGGGAGGGGAGTCCGTCTTCGGGTCTGTTCATTTATAAACTGATGCTTACTCTTCTGGAAACTTACGGTCACTTACTCTCACTCTCTCTGGAAACAAGCTCGCGAAGCGGGAAAATTCAAACCAATACCGAGAGAGGCTCGCGAATAAAAGATCAGACAACTCCACTGACTTCACGTTAAATATATTTATTTCATAGACATTTGTATTTTATGTATTTTGGATGCAGCGCGCGCCGCCGTCATTACATATTTATCCATTGTCGAAATATCCTTTGTGCTAATTTATACACGCATAAATTGTACAGAGCCAGTGGCACGACCTTCTTAGTTTATATTGTCTCTGACTAGGAAAATAACTTGTTTCATTTTCTCTTACCCTCTCTGCCTCTCTTCTTTGACTCACGAGATATCTCAAAAAGTCTCTGGTGAAATTTTCGAAATCATCCTTTTCAGACATTTTCTTCTTCTACATACAACACTTTTCAATCGCACTTTACATATCGCAGTTGTTCATATTGTTCAAGCACAGGCGATTATTCCAGGTGAAAAATTATATGCACATGGCGCTTTTAATATTCACCTCTGTGCACATAATTAATCAGTGAAATGTAAAAAAATACATCCGTCTCTCTCTGTTTCCAGTCGTGTATACAAGTTTTACTCTTCCTCTAGAAAAAAATCAGTAGAAAGACGCACACACATATCGAGAAAGCTAATGTAAACACATACAATACAATGATAATCGAAGGAAACGACACAACTGAGCGTTAGTCGCTCAGTTATTGTTCTTTCAAGATATGTATAGGCGTGTACAATCTCTTGCGTTTACACTGCTAAGGATGCACAATTAAATTTCACCGAGACAACTCTTTTAAACGCTTTACTCGGCAAGTGCTATTAATTTTTCCACGATTGATATATTCTTCCTTATTCAGACTGTCGCGAACCAACTGGCATTGTACGATCGTGCAAAATTTTCAAAGGAGAGAAAAACTGTTATAAAAACAAAGTTGTTAATTATTTAAGCATTCAACAGTCTGTTTGAGCTATATTAAAACTAAATTTTTCCACGGAGTCAAGCTTCCGCCACAAATTAAAACGTGATTTAGAAAATTACGAGAGGATAGAAAGAATCTCCTCACAGTTTAGAATTAACATGCTCGGCGATCGTTTTGTTAGTATTACAAGCACCGAGTAAAACTTTGAAAGCTTCGTGAACCGGATTCAGGTAATCAGTACATAATATATAGTAGACTTAGAGTCGCGGTACGATTAATTTTTTTATAATATAATAAGTGCATATAACCATAATTATACAAGTACAGTCAGTCAGAATTTTTGTATCTTAAACTTTAGAATAGCATCGCATTATACATCGAGTGTACAGTGTCGACAAGTTGAAATGGCATAAATGCATTTCGGTCTAATTTGTATAATATATAACGCGGAATCTCTGGGATCGAGTATAGTCTCGCCGATTACTTTGAGCGGTCACAACAATATACATATATATGTAGGACGCCATGTACGAAAAATGAGAGATTAGCCTTCGGTTTTACGTATCATTTTCAATTTAGCGTACTCGTGAGACATTGATGCAGCGTGTAGAAAATAAATGAGAAATGATTGGCGAAAGAGAATCATTATTTTTGGCATGCTTCGCAGAGCTTGTATTGCTTTTGATTTGATCTCCATTTATCAGACATTTCGTATAATTAATTATTGGCATGCACGATGGATATTATACGAATATTGCTTGGACTTGTTACAAGTTAACTTGAGAAAATTGTGAAACACACATGAGTTCGGAAAATAATCATTAATCAGGAAGTATACGCGAAAAGCAGAAAAACAATAGTTATCATGATAAACGAGTGAAATTCGAAAATTTTTGTATTGACTAGACAATATATGCAATCCAAGTTACATTGTAAATGTATGGTGCCTTTATTGAAAACAATGAACAGTATATCAATATCCGCGGAGGTAATTTGCGACGAATTGGAAAAAATATATAGTCGTTCGTCGAAAGCTACCTCCTCTCGGTCGTGTGTCTAGTTTGTATAGTTTTTTTTTTTAGCTTTTTTACAAAGATATGACACATATTTTTACTCTTTCTGTATTAGGCCTTTCACGAGAATCGTTTTTTACTATCATTATCAAGAAATATACCTCAACTATCAAGCACGACGACTTCTCGATTATTTTTTATTTATTTCTTTTTTACTTCTCTCATACATGTCACGAAAATGCATTGAAAATTCTCTTATATCTTAAGGAAAGAGAGGTGAAAATTATAAACCAAAGCGTTTTACAGTATAATTGTTCACATATCTTCCTATTTCCTAATAGAGAAATTTCTTTGAAATTTTACTTTGAATAAAAAACACTTGAAACATTTAACTAAAAATTCCTTGGTCACGAATGCGACAGGTTATTCATAGATTTTGAAAAATTAAAAAAATTTTCATCTATACGCATAAACTATATACTCTCCTTTATGAATTTCACACTACATCTATTATTTTTACCCTGACAATCGCTAAATTTGAAGAAATTTCTCTAAATTGGTTACACAATGGTAAAATATTATGTCTTGATAAAATATTATCATTACATTTTGAAGGAAGAGTGTGTTCAGACCTGCTTGAACATTTGATTTGATACTTCGTTTATAATAAACGCTATATATATATATTTACAATTATTCAATGTTGCCCGAGAAAAAATTATATAAAATTATGTATAAATCATAATTAGACAAATATAATATCCTCGTACAAAATTAATTACATGATTTTTGAAGGACGAAAGTAACAATAAACTTTGCCTACGATAATATGGATTCCTCTTGCAGTATAATTTTTTCCCCGCTTTCACGAATCTGAATCAATCAATCATAAATAATTTTATGCAATATATCATTACCAAGAAGATTATATAGTAGATAGAATCTCATTGATACATTACGATTCTATCTCATATATACATAGAATAACACTGACAATATCATTTGACATTATTACGTATACAAACATATAAATTTACTACATCCAAATATACCTCAATATAATTAAATATAATTTCTTCTCTTGGCCGGTATTACATTCGGCAAATTCATTCCAAGTTTTATATAACACAGAGTTTGGCGCAGTCCTTGTTATGCGTAGGGAATATGTTTTATAACTTTATTCGCCGCGCGTGATATGACTTTGACTAATGAATGGTCCTTGCAAATACTCGTTCGTTTTAACGAAGCATTTTACTAAATCAAGTCGAAAGCTCACGCACATTTTCATTTGTTTGTTTCAAAGGACTTTGACACTCGCCACGGGACAAAATTGCATACAGGCTTTGCTTTATTCTAATTTTTCGCAAATTCCATTTTTTATAATTTAATAAATATGCATACCGCAATATAGATAAAAATAGCATTCTTGGCTCAATCGCATAAAATATTCTGCTCTTCTTGTTATTTTTCTGTACGCTGTTACATATTGTAGATTCGATGTGGTGTATACTTCATCGTTACAGGACGTAAGACACACAATCCTTTGCTTTTAAAATTATTTTCCATAAGCAATCACTTTCAAACCGACTTTTGGTGCATCAAAATAAGCTTTATCTATCTACAGTAAATGTTTAAGTATTTTGATACACTAAAAATCAATATATATTTGAAATTATGTACTTCTATAAATTCGACTAAATTGATTATATACACGCTGACGATGCGCATATAATATACTACAAAATGATAAAATTAAAACTATAAAAGCCTCGAAAAAAGTCGTCGTCGATCTAGTAAAGATCAATTTTGGTGTTTAGTAAATCGATACCAAGCACTAGGGCTGGAAATATCAGTTCGGCTCAATAACGACTTAGTTTATTGTAATTCATCATCAGCATCTAGTTCATCTAGTTTGAACGTTCTCAAAATAATCGGTGTAGCATGATTTTTTCGTGGTGTATATAATTTCGTTTATTTACATAAAGTATGCAAGTCGAGTGCGTACGACTTCTTTGGGGCATTCATAAGCTAATGATGCATTTATATTGTCTACACTATTTATTTAAAAAATCATTCATAGCAAAGACAAACTATGATATTAAGTAATTGATCTCGTAGATTTTTATTCTGAAAACAATGATAAAATAATAACCAATGTAAATCGTAAAAGACCAACCGACGTAATTTGTTCGGTTTTAAGTAATAAAAATCTTGAAGTTAATAAAAATCTACTTTTCTAGTTTACATTCCGATCAAACGAGGACAAATATCCGAATCGTTCTCTCTTAATCAAATATTCTAAGTACCTTAATATATTGGAGAAACTTTAGGCAATATTTTCAGTTAAGTTTTGCACGATCCCGAAGAAAATATTAATATACAATCGGACACGAAGTATAGATAAATTTCATCTCGGAATTTGATTAATTGCCGTGTCACTTGGTTCTACATAATCATTTTTTTTTAAACTTTGTAATTTCTTTCAGTTTCATTTTTATTTCATTATTCCATGCGCTTAGTTGAAACTGTTTCGCCATATGTGGAATCGTTGTACACTAATTTGCGCATTTTAAAACTCTGATATAGGACGCTTCAGAAATCAACAAGTCCTTATTAGACTTATTATCCACGCTCCTATTAAGTAAAAAAGTTGAATCCATTCTCTTCTATCGACCGTGATAAGCAGGAGTTTGTCGATCTACGAGGGTAATAGAAATTGCGCAATTCAATTTTAATATAGGCGGTGACTTAATCTTTGATAAGATGCACCATTGATTGTTTTACCGCACATTACAACAACGTACTACTACATATCCAGCAAAAAGTGGCAGAGTGAAACTTTGACGTTCTGTCTAAAGTTGCGCAATTTTCCATATTCGTGGATTTGTGTACATGTATGCGTATGTCTATCACGCAGGCGATTGGTTTCTTTCGTCTCAGCTAGTCCAGCTTGCTTTGTACACAAAAAAATCAATTTTGGAGATAGAATGATTCTGAATCAACTAGTGCGGATGATGAGAGTGTTTCTTTGAAGAAAATCACCGGGATTTAAAATTGCTCATTGGTTGTTCTCTTTACAATGTACAACTCGTAATAATTAAAAAATAATTTGCATAATTCGAACACGTTTTTTAGTGGGTATAGAATCGAACTACGTTGTAATCAAATTAAATCATATTAAAATGTTTGTTCTCAAAATAAGGATGTGTGAAACCAATCCAAAAAAAGACTTTTCGGTTTTTACTAAAATCTCGATTCAAGGCGAAATTTCCGGTCCCCAAAAGTATATAAGTACATTGTGCAATAAGGGAAGAAAACGAACTATTTCTAGCGAGTTTTGAATACACCTCACTCAAGTCTGAAATAGTACATTATGTACCTAAGGAAGAAATTAATTGATCAGTCCAGGGCATGTGTAACACGTTAACCGAACCGAAGGCAAATTCGAACAGTTCGCTAGCAATTTTAATTTATTTTATACTTAAAATAGTCTTACAAAAACATCGCGGAGTATAGCAAAATTCTCTCAAAACTTTATAAGAGTTTCAGGAGACGTTGTCAAAAGAGAGGCTAAATTTTTCAGAGAAGAAGTAAGGATATGTCTGCATAACTGCAGTTGTCGATTTAAAAAATTCCTTAACAATAAATTTATTCGATCTATTTCAATTAAAAGACGAGTGGCAATTACGTAACTCGATGGTAACAAACCGGTATAGTCTAACAAATACTAACAAACAATTAAACAAATATAACAAATCACTGCAATTTGGTTGTTCTTGATATTTTGTCCACGATCGAAGACGAGATCGAGAAATCTCGATTAGTTTCAGTCTCGCACACCTGTACTTTAAGGATTTATATGGAAATATCTAAACTGCAATAGTATGTACTGCGCCTAATATAAGCCAGTTATTTTAATCACTCAAATCTCCTCCAAAGAATCACTCCCACATCATCATCATCACCCTGATTTGATATAATTTCTCAGCACATGGTCTCGGAAGCAGGCGCGGCAACACCGCTCATACCCTTGTCATTAGGATCAGACTCGGCGGAATCGCGAGTGGCAGCGGGTCGTGCGAGCGTCTGTTCGATTTCGCGAGTAACGTTGATGGAAGGTGGAGGGCGATGACAACGTCGTCGCGTCGTCGTGTCCTCGTCAATAGCGGATGCGCGACGCAGACGTGGATGGTGTTCGCTGCTGATGAAGAAGGACGTGGTGTTCGCTGCTGCTGGATCGTCGTGGCTGCTGTCTTCGTCATCACTCATATTGTACCTGTGGGAAGATGATCTTCTTAGGCGAAGGTAAACCGAGTGGTTAATTAAGTTTGTTATGTGTTTCTTTGTTAGTGTTTGGCGTAAATTTTAGGATTTTGTATTGATTATTCACTAATGAAATTAATCACGTTAAGAAAAAATTATATGAAAATCATGTTAAAATGTACCTCCTCTGAATCAGATCCTCCATCTGCTGGTAATCACACTCCTCGGCATCCCTGAGATGCTCATTTTCAATCTGCCAAGCTATCTCTACAGGGTTCTGATTACTTCTTTCTGAAATACTTCTGACTCTACAGGGAGGTGGCGAAACGGGCGGTGTGCGCGGTGGACTTAGCAGTCCACAGTAGCTCTCTAATTCGTCAGTGATACTGGTGTACTCGGCTCGCATAGCTAGAAGAAGTGAACGTGAATTGCTCGAGCCAGATGATTGGATGACTGCAACGCGAGGCTCGGCCCATGTTACACCTCTTTGAAAGCTTGCTGATGGTACGACTACCCCCGAAACGCTCGCAGCTATAGCTGCAGCAGCCGCTGCGTCATCTGCCAGTGATTCCGATCGCGTGCGGCTGTTCTGACGGCTAGATTTTTCAACAGAGTCCTGGCGAGAATCAGTGGTTGCCGTGACATCACCAGATGTGTCACGGTCGTCAGATTTTTCTGCTTTCAGGTCTTTTAGCTGTAAAGAGAAAAATCATTATACTTTATTCAAAAAAGCTGATAAAAATTTACCAAGTTTGCACTGGGACAATGAAGCAAAGAAAATAAATACCATTACAGTCGCAACTCAAATTACCTCTCCTACAGCTTTACTCAGATCGCTTTCATCGTGACTTGTATTCTCCTTGGACTCGTCCTGCAATGTCGCAATTTCCCCGCTGACTGACGAACCGTTTCTGCTGAGATTGTCTCCGGCTATAGCGTCGACTGCTCTATTTAAATCAGTCACTTCGTCTTGTTCCATTTGCTCTTGGAGTTGCTCTCGCTGCTGCTGTTGACCTACGATACCACCGGCAGCCATGTTCAAGTAAGCGGCATCGGTCATTGCGCGGATGAGCTTTTTGCGCCGCAATGGGATGCAAGGTAGTTGCGCGTGCGAATCCGACTCGGACATTCCTGCTTCAGAACGTTCAGATACCCGGCGAGGTCGTATGATTTCTACATCCAAGTGTCGAAGGGCTTCAGTGCTGCTGCTGTTTTCATTCCCTGGACCGCCGCCTCCTCCACCAACTGGCATATAGGTTGCCATGAACCGATGGATAACCCCAAGATGTGCCAGAGTCTGTTCGTTTAACTCCTCGAGTTTACGAATACGAAACTCTACAGTCTGAAAATGTTACAAATCTTCCTCTATTTTTCTTGAAAATGTACTTGAAAAAAGCGTGCTACGCAGAGTCGTATTTCAGATTTTGCACTTCAGTGAATAATAACCAATTTTTTAATTCCCGAGGACATAATAGCAGCTGATGATAATATAATCGCACCTGTAGAGAAGAAGACTGATTGCTTTCCTTCTTGTCGATGTCTTCGATCTTTTGATGCATATTTTCAACGCGCTCAGTTGTGATCTTGACTCGCTCCTCGGTCGACATCTGCAGCTTGAGTTCCTGCTCGCGGAAGTAGCCCTCGACGCAGTCTTCCTCAAAGTCGTAGAGTCGCTCCTTATCGTCAGCTTCGAGGAAGAGCTTCAGCCCGTTGTCGCACGTTTCGCCCGATTGCAAGCGACCCTGTGTCACGTACCTACGCAAACATACGACGAACTTGATTTGCAGTATTGCTTCTATACGAATGTTGTTTTTTCTTTGTAAATAAAAATCTGCATGATTTGTGAAAGTTTATGTGTGATAGTCTAGAAATAAATTAAAAATTCTGAAAAATAACCAGGCGTATGTAAAAATTTTAATCGAGACTTACCTCAATATATATCTAATAATAAGATAAAGATGAGAAACGACGATAAGCGGCGGTGGTAACACTGGTTTCTGCTCATACTCCATAACCACAGTAAATCTCTGAAACATCCAGACTTGATGGGCCACAGCATTCACCTCGATAAAGATGTTATTGAAGACCGCGATTAGTAGATTGATCAGCAATATATTCGCCACCAAGAGATATACCGACATGGCCGCGGGAGTAATCCAGCGGCCGGGTAAGCATGGTTCCATACCCGGGTTGTTGTCGCAATCAGGATCGATTTGGTCAGCGTATACCTCGCCGTACAGCATAAAGTACGGTTCCATGAACACCTGAGAGGGTAAGATTTACAGCGTTAGATTTGGGGAATTGGAGTGTGAACATGATCTGCTTTTAGACCGGTGTTTATTTTAGGAAGAGTTCATTATGTCATGGGGAGGGTGTTGGACAAACAAGTGTAAAGATGCGTGCTACACATTTGCCTGTTTGACCGAGTTAGCTGTTTAAGCATTTACGACTGACATACTTGTATAATATGCTTACAACTCATATAGAGAATATAATATATATTACGTCTCTGATAATCCTCCAGTTGGGCTCAGCATTAGGATTCAGTATGGCTTGTCTGGCGACACCGAAACTCATCAATACCACTAGCAAAAGCACCACAAAGTATATCATGTTCTTCACCATTTTCCCCATCATGGTGACCAATGGACCTGCATAAGATATTAGGTATTAGTAGAATGCTGGCTTTGGTCCTTAATTAACATCTACGCGTAACGACGTAATCATCGATAGTTATAATTAATTTAGTTAGATTAATTCATTATTAGATTAGACTGATATAATTAGATAAGCAGATATTTTTATTATTTTTTTTCTTTTTCGTTTCAAAATGAAGAATTATACTGCGTAAATATATTTCTATAAAATAATCGATTTTCTCCAATGAAATGACACGGACAAATTCTCCTCTCTGGCATATCTAGGCGTAGAATATTGCTTCATAAATCAGACGAGAAGCAAGTACGCGACACATTTTATTAAATTCGAAAAATTCCACGCGAATGCGCAGAATCCTTCGAATCGTCGCGCATATCCTTGCACAATGTCAACCTTCGCGAATGGCATCAGGACAGGATTCAAATAAAGTATATACACACATATCTACAGGCCTCTAGTACATAGAATCTTTGGACGATGTGTGCCGGTCAAGAGTCTAATATATATTCAAGTGTACATTTGTACTTGAAGCAAAATGCGGAATTGATACCGAGTCGATATTAAAAATGCTAGATACGAAGGAAATGCGATAAATTATTGCTACTTATGAAATTTAAATATTTATTAAGCATAAAAAATGTCTTCCAACTCACCAAGATACTTATTAACGCCAAGGATATTGAGCATTCTGAGGTACCAGTACATACAATCGACACAATAGATAGTCCTGCCCACGTCGAAAGTTGAGGGCCTGAGCCTCAGCACTAATCCAATGATGAAGAATATGATAGCCGCAGCGTCGCAGGGGTTCCACATGTTCCAGGCCCAAACACTGAACTTGTGCGAGAGAGCAACAGGCTCGGAAGTCGCGATTTCGCGCACCTTCTCGCAGCCCATTGTGCAGATGTAGGCGATCGCGTAGATTTCCGCCCACGAGGGCACGTCACCCATCCGCACCAAAATCGAGTAGGAGAATAGCAGCAGGAATATCACGTAGGCTATCTGAAATTTTCATCTTTTCACTTAGAAAATCATTCCGCATGTTTACGTAAGTCAATGAATACATTTACAATCTATTTGGTGCTTTTACCAATCCCGAGAGTTTCTTTTTATACTCGTAATACCAACGCTATAATAATATGGCATATAATTAACTGGAATTCAGTGAGTTCAGCGTTTCATACCGGAGCATAAAATATGCAGAGCTGCAGGGGATTGTTTGGAATATTCAATGAAACCGACCAATCAATAAACGATACGGAATTCTTAAAACATTGCTCAATTCCGTCAGAGGCAATAATTGAAATAAAGGGTGAAAAAGCCTTACAGCATTGGCCCAAAACTTGGTGATCGGCGCCGTGTAGAACTCGTAAAGCTTCTTCTTCAGTCTTAGTGGTCTGCTGTTCTTATTGTCGTAGTACTCGGACAGTATCCCGTAGGCCCTATGATTTCCGTCATCGTGATCCGTCAGAACCTTGCCGTTTTCATGAACAATTGTCTCCTTGGGGGCGGTGCCGCCCAGGCCGTGCTCGTTCCCAATCAGCGCCTGCTTGCCGGAAAAAAAAACAAGAAAACGAGCGCGATACGCTCTAATGGACAGCCCAACAACAATGACGTAGACGATAACGACAGCAATAACATTTATATGCATGTGTGCCTAGACGAGTACATTTGCGATTCTCATGTATTTTGAAACAAATATTATAGAGCTTTGTAAAAACTGAACTGACAACTAATTATATATGAGAGGATAGGCGAGACAGAGAGAGAGAGAGATAAATAATTAAGCACCTTTTTTCGCAGAAACTACTTTGCTGAATTTGCACTCCTGACAATGTTAAACTTTCTAGATTTTTATTCATTTACAGTAAATTTAATGCGAATACAGAAAATAGTTCAATTGTGATGACATCTTACTTTAACAGGCATAAAAAGTATCAAAAATATACGATACAATAGACGATTTAAAAAATAATTCTGCTAAAACTCACTTTTTTATTTTTAAATTATAGAGAGAATATAAATATGCATGTATTGAAGGTAAACGACTAAAAATAATTCGATATACTTTGAGGTGAATACACTCAAAATTATTTACATAGATCTTGACGTAGCGTCTAAAATGCAATTCTATGCTTATACAGGAGAAGATGTGTAGCAGGCAAATATTTGTAGATAGACATTACATAATATTAAATGTTATATCAAACAGAGAAGGAGAGAAAGAACGAGAAACATAGAAATACAGGATCGAGACGAAAAAAAGCATTCGATGAGAAACAAAGGTTGACAGGAAACGTGTAAGAGATAATAAAGATAGTAAAAAACTTTCAAGTGGACTGTAGGAGTTAAGTGTCTAAGTTGCGTAGGAAAAAAAAGCCACGGGTAAATTTGAGCAAATATTTTGATGCTGAATAGGACTAATAATCAGAATGAGAAGTATCTGATCAATCATCAAAGCAGTTGGTATAAATTGATAATAAAAAGGGAACACCTGTTGCTTTTGAAGAGCGCAATGTCTCAATCAAGAACACGAAACTATCATTTAAAAATACAAAAAAAGAATTAAATTAGTAGAATTCTATTTGAAGAAAATTGCCAGATTCGTATTTGATTGTTAATTTAACTTTTTTAAAGCACGCAGCGGCATTGGAAATTCAAAGTTAACCCACCGCCACCTCTTAAAGCAAAGCGCAGACACGTACAAGATTACAGTGTTTACTAAATTCATTCATATGATTGAGTCCATAATTTTCATTCACTCCAAAAAAGCTCCCAGGCAATCAATAACCAGAATATTAGTTAGAATAGATACGTAAGCGGGTAATATATACATGACGATCAGAAATAATTAAAAAAATTAACCAAGCAAGTGAGTGTATGCACAACGTATTTTAGGAAAATAGGTGCTAAAATGTTGTGATAAGGGCAAACGCGGGGGCAAACCAGCGATCGATGTACGTACAGCTATATGTACTATAGGTACAATATCAGCGCAGAGACTGACGTCATGATTGCTATTATGTTTCTTATCGTTCACAGGCAGGCGAGCGAAATGACGCGTCGAAGGAGAAGAATAGCAAAGAAAGGGAGAGAGAGAGAGAGATGAGAGAAAAAGAGAGATTTATTTAATATAAAATGGTGTGCAATGGGGAGAAAGCTGTCGTGTCGGTTTTATACCTTGGCCCCCTGCTGACTCTTGGGTTTGCCGCGAATGCTCAGGCTCCTGCACGGCGGACGTTTCTAAAAAAGTAATCAGCGCGGGACGCACTGGGATAACAGGCCTGTTTTGCACCACAAAACACAATGCGCTAAGTCTTACATTTAGCGATTTTCATTTTCTTTCTTTCTTTCTTTTTCTTTTTTTTTTTTTGTTTTGTTTATTCGTAGGTAGATTTGTATTGTGTTCAAGAAAAAATAGAGGAGGCAGGAGGTAGCGAGTAAAAAAGAGAATAGTCGACCTCGGAGCCTATACAATTTGGTTTCTATATGCCTGCTTCCGAGGAGATTGGGTAAAACGAGAATTTCAATGTGTTTTCACCTTTTATTATAAGTCTGAGAGTATAATCATAGTTTCAGGTGAGTGTAATGTGTGTATTAAAGTAGTGCATTTGCTCAAAGCATAGCCCACCTCCTATCATTACGATCTTTATTAGTACCAGGCTCTACGCGTTGTTAGCGTTAAATATAGTTTAGCCTTCATATAGCAAAGTGCAAGTAAGTACAAAGCTTATAGGTGAATATCTTTCAACATTGTTATATTGCACAAAGAAGAATTGTTCAATATTTCACGCAATACACATTTAGCTACGGGATAGGAGGGAGGGAGGGAGAGAGAGAGAGAGAGAGCTCGGAAAGTTCCGTGCTTTAGTTATGAGCTGTTTTCCCTCCTACAGCGCTCTTAACGAGGCTCTAATGTATTAGTCGATATTTCATTATATATGGGGCTACCACCGCAGCTTCCGTTCACGCGCGCGGCCAAGGGCGGTACGGATTCCAGTCATTTCTCTCAATATCCTGTTATCAATGCTATCTTTTTTCCATTGACTCTTCTTATTTTTGCTAATCTCATTACTACTGTCTTTTGACGCAAAGTACGCAATTAATTGAATTAAAACGACTGTTTCGTCCTGAATATGAAAAAAATGACTAGAATCATCTAGAGATTTCAAGTTGAAAAGAAGAAGATTAATTATACAAGGAAGTGGAGTAGATACCTCGACATCAGGTCCGGTAGGTGTCCCGTGCTCTGACTCGCTGTCCTCGTTCTCGTCTTCGAGGGCGATAAGATGCTCCTCAGCTGTCTGGGGCATCAATTGCAACTCCTCCCGGCTCTTGAATTCCAGTTGTGTTATGTAGACTGGAAAGAACAGTCCCAGTATCACCTGAAACACATTTTAATAAATGAAAAGCACATCTATACAGGGGAGATTCGCCCAGCGCGAAATTTTGGATGCTTGCGCCGCGTGGGTTAGTAGTTTTATGCGATTAAAAATTCATACTTTGGGGCTGTATGCTTAGAGCGACTGGAGAATAAGATACTCAAAAAGATTTGGTTTTCACTATTTCGGTGCTGTCGAAAAATAACTTCTCGATGCCCTAATAATTTTTGTATGCAGTTTTATGCATTCCCAATGAATCGTACTTCTATTGTATTGTATGAAATCTAACCAAAAATTATCTGACTTCACTAAGTAAGATCTAAATTTTGTGAAGCAACGCCAAATGTAGTGAAGGATGGTTTTTACCCAATACGGACCGAGTGAACATTGCCCAGCATGGACCGTGTTTTAACATGGAATCGCCAAGCGAATTGTTTGATTTAAGATTTGCAAACAGTTACAATTACCAAAAAACAACATTTCTTAGCTTAGATATGCTTTGAGATGAGGTCTAAAAGAAACTCCGATCGATATTAGTGAATTTAGTAAATATCAACAAAATCGACAGCAAACAACTGCAAACGAAATTTTTTCATATAAAGCAATCAAATTTAACATTTTTAGATATTTATAGGAGAAGCCGACCTGTAAAACATCACTTTTTCAGCTGACGCAAAAAGAAAAAGTGCTGTTTTACCGGTTGGCTTCTCATTTGGTTAAATGAAAAAATTAACGGTAATATATTGCAGAATACCAACAACCTCTATAAAAGCAAGCCAATCTTTAAACATCAGCAATTTTTATGGCTTCTATTAAAAGTTATCCCGAAATTCGCTATGTATGTCCATACTGGGCGCATCTCCCCTAAGTGGAATAATATTTTTCAAAGACTCGTTAATTCTCAAGGTTTTAGAAGCCATTTTCTATCATAATCTCAAGTTGCTACATCCCCCTTTTCCACACACATCAACTCGTGTTGACCGATAAACAATTAACTCGAGCAGCATTTAGGTAGAGAGTTTGGTCGGTGCACGACGCGCTTTTGTGATGTACAGCGACCCGACGCAAAGCACATTGATTAGGTCTTTGTGACGCAGCATCGGGTTGGGTACAGATTGCTTTCTGGAGGTCCACTTAGCTGATTAAAATACGGATAGATAGAAAGTCTGATGTTCGATTCGCACAAAGGATACCATTTCAATAATCGGCTGTCCTAAATTGCACCTTCATCATTTCGTTCTCATTGTAAGTGATGATGAAGAAAAGGATTGTTATCTGTTGTTATATGGAAAAATTCAAAGTCGATGAAGAGGAAGGTTATCTAATTTTAACCAAGCGAAATCTCGAAAAACGACTGTTATAATTATGACCTATGGAATTGACGTGTAATAATAATGAAATTCAATACATTGTAGGTGCATAGATCTTAAATATTTACCTTAAAATTTGTACTCTTGCGGGTGCGAAGTCCACCCATCCAGAGATCGGCGAGGATGATCTGACTGCAGGGGTGTGCGAGGAGAGCCCGATGATTGGCGGTTACCGCGAGAGAAAGGCACGTTTGGCCGGACCAGTTCTTTAGCTCCGATGTCAGTAACTGTTGGGTTTGGTCGTCATCCTGCCGGTAACAGTAGTCCAGCAATTCCAGAGCTGCGGTATTTAATTATAGAATATTTTTAAATACATTTAATGCAATACAAAATCAAACTCCAAGCTTTCTCTTTTACGTTGGCTACAACTGCACAGAGGGCGTATGAGTACGCTAATGACAAAGTATCTTTCAAATTTTAATATTTACGCGGCCATGGATTGTAAAAACATGTATTACTCGGCGATTTCATCCTGATAATTTATTTTCTGAGACACTAACCAATATTCTCGAATTCCCTGCCATATCCCTTGAGCTCATCGTAAACCTCTGTTTCCAAATCATCCTCAGCAGCTTCATGCGCCATGGCCTTATAGAGTTTTAATGCTACAAGAGCTTTAGCCAGAGCCTCCTCTCCATGCTGCCACATAAGCAAGGCCATGTGCTGTCTTTTGGTGAGGACTGCCCAAATCAACAATTCATTGTAAGGATAGTCGAACAGCGCGGTTTCTTGAGTGGCGGGTATCGTCTCGGCCAAGAGACTCATAGTAGACTTTCCCCCGGAGCCAGAGAACGAGCGGCTGTTGAGGGCTATAGCACAACTGTTTCGGTGCGCGTGATGTTGCTGGTAGCCACCCGAGCGCTTCATGACGCGCGTGTAGAGGAAACGGAACTCCTTACGCGTGTACTGCGAGCGGTAAGCGCCACCCATGAGTTTGTTAATGACGAGACCGATGTCGTGCAGGGTGTACATGTATCCGCGCGGGATGTGCGGTCGGACGTCCCGCAGAATGTAGCCCAAGGTGTTGGATGGGCCTTCTTTCTGTTGGAGGAAAATAAGAATAAATTGATTAAAGAGTTGGCTTGTAAAGGCAGATTAATAAAGCGAGGAGTTCAAAGACTTTGAAAAGTCTTTGAGAAACAACACAACATTTCATTTCACTCTGAACTTCAGAAGATCCCGAAATAATTCCGAGGCCAATCGCAGCTCCTGATTGAATTTACGAAGTCCTCGATAACTTACCGTGTTGTAAAGTTCCTCAAGACGCGGTATAGAGAGGAACTTGCGCATAGACACGCCGTTCTCGAGTAGCAACTTGACGAAGTCGATGCGATCATGCTGCAACGCCTGCATCATCGATTGCTCGAGGGCGCCAGGCGGCCACTTTTGCCCGTAGACGAAGATCTCGCTGCGCGCTATGTCGACTCGGTTCCAAATCAGCGCAAGAGAGAGTTGCTCGGCAGGGGATAGTTGCTGGGACTTGAAGAGCGCCGTGAGAATGGTTTGGTCGAGCTCCTGCGGTTGGTCCTGTGATATCCTGAAGACGGTGATCTGTAGACGGCAGAAAAATCAAGGCTTGCATGAGCATATGAACACGACAGTGCGGCTCTGCATTACTTTATTTTAACTCACCAGGTGTTTTCGACGCACGCACTGGAGCAGCTCCGAGTACAGCTGATTCGCCTGCTCCGGAGAGACTTTGAAGGTCCGTTTTATCGTGTCCAGCAGGTGATCTCTCATACTTTCGAGTGGTCCCTCCTCCTCTTCGCTTTCGTTTTCAGAGGCATATCTGCGATTTTTATGTTAGCATAGATTAGTAAACTCATGCGCTACCTGCCATATTATTACATGCATACGAAGAAAATTGTAAAATTGATTACTTGTGCATAAAAGCAATAAGATCGGCTGCACGACCGGAGCCATCGCAGACGACTACGGGCACGGGTGGCTCGTCCGTCACGTATTCCAGAACGGAACGTATCGTGTTTGTTCCACCCTCGATTACTAAGGCTACCACGGGGATACTGCTGTGCGTGTCTAGTGAATAAAACAAATTGAAAAAACAACCATCCGTGAGGAGTATACATATCTGCGCAGTATGAATGACTTACATGGTTGCAGTTTTAGGTTCGATATATACTTCTCGAGCTTCCTCCTGAGGACGATTTCGGCGCCGTAGCGACCTCCAGTCCCATTGTCGACCAGTAAAAAGTACGCGTGTCGATTGTTCAGTACGGCAAATTTCGACCTGGAAATAAAAGAAGACATGAGAAGCATGATATTGTATTATAGGTACAATTATTGACAATCGATACGAATCCTACACTGACCAGGGCGATGCAAGTGAATCGTAGGGGACCTCTCTTCCACGGCCGATAAGCTCGTGGCTCTTCTCGAGGATCCCCCAGGGAGCGATACCGATGCTGACGACTCGACCCTGCCTCTGCGATCGTTCCAAGAGCAGAGCATCTCCGACCTGCCTGGTGACTCCCGTGTTGGTGCCGCCGGTGAAAATCCAGGCGCCGGTGGTTTTCGCGGCCTTGAGCAAGCCCTTGCGCAGGACCTTCTTCAGCGTGGGCTGGAGCTCGAAGTTGGACCGGCCGCCGTGTACCGTGATGAGGAGTTTCGGCAAGCCGAGGTTCCATTCTCGACAGAGCAACTGGACGATGGGCTCCGGCTTCGTGTCGTGAGCTAATCTAACGTACTGTGTAACACAAGTGGGTGGATTAGTTTTGCCCGCGATTTTCGACGAGCTGTGATGACAATACCTGAGCCTTGGTCGGATGTGGCAAACCCTGGAACTCGATAGTTCCGTAGGCATCGGTCGGACAGTGCTTGGTGTTCTTTCCCGGGCTCCACTCGTCCCTCTCGGCCTCGGCTGCGGCGCTGGTCGCGAAGCTCTGCACGTCCGCGCCGGTGCCGCAGTGGTGCGTGTACGAGTGACCACAGCAGCACCTGCAAACTCAACAGTCCAGTGTCAACTAATTAAAATCTCCCATTGATTTCTCTCGCTAACTCTCTCACGCTTTCACTACCAAAATCACTCGATAAACTTCTATGTGTGTGATTTTCACAAGAAACAACGTATATAATATAGCAAAACCCGCTCATTGAAGAAGCATATACGAGATACTCGTTCGACACCTTGGCTTATGTTACAAAATTCCGAGCTCAGATACTCTGTTGTCTTTTTTTCAACACTGCATTTTATTATTATCAGGCTAAAGCGGTATGACATGGTATTGACTGTGTACAGCGATACATGACTTTTATGATTGTACAGAACCAAACCAAAGTGTTAATGAGCACGCGCGCGCAAACAAACGCGAGGAGTAATGATTTAATACGAGTAGGCTGCTGGTGATAAGTGTGATTATAAACAAATTAGCCGTGTAAGAGAAAAAAAATGTACGTAAGTGTCAACCAAAAGTAAAACTTAGGGAGTATAGCTGATGAAAGACGTTGGCTTCGAAATCTTGCAGAGTTTTAATAACTGACGTCTAATTGCGCTGTAGTCGTCGCGAAGTTACTGAAAAATTTGGGACTGTAACCACGAGCCAGTCACCGATTCGACATCAATGCAAAACCAACTCGGCAAGATTTCGAAACACCAAAACGGACGAATAAAAAGAGAGAGAGAGAGAGAGAGAGACAAAGGTTAAGCGATAGTTTGTCCAGTGGAAACGGTAGTGATGACAGCAGTAGCAGCAACATCAGGGCCCTTAGCTATATCCTCCGCATCGCCGTTTCCTTTTCTGTTTTATTCTGCATCGCACGCTCGACGTGTGCTCGCGCGCGAGCAACAGGTGGAGGTGCAGTAGAATGGATACACTCTACAGATCTCTTGTATATATCCGTGACGTGTAAAAATAATCCAAAGCCTAATCCATTGATGCGCGAAGGTGTGTGATATATGTGTGAGTGTGTATATAGCCGAGTGGTTTTGCGCGAATGTATGTAGGCATAGTAGATATAGATCGAGCGGGAGGATTGTAAGTAGGGGGATGCACAATTGTCTCTTTGTGCCTCACCTTGAAGTAGTGATCACATCGTATTCTGCATTCTTATCGCCGTGTACTTCTTGTAACCTACAAACGTAATGAGAACAAAGAACAAAAGTAAATCATAACAGAAAAATGATATGAGATAACACATTGTTTGTTTTTCTTTTCTTTTCTGAAATTCGCGTGTCATTTGGAGACGTACACATATATGCATTTATAATGTACATAGAAATGTAAGCGCGGCGACTCGACTTGTGCTGCTGGGCATCAGGTGTCTCTGTGCACATCAGCACAGGCCGAGCTGCGGCGCCGACAGTTTTCGATTCAATGAGTGTACAAATGTGAATGACGTATGAAATTATATAGAAAAACACAGAGAATGACAGATGTAAACAGAAGGAGGCTTCGCGCTGAATCTACAGACGGGTTAGAAAATGACGATTGACAATCATGATAAAGTGAATTTTGTGCAATTATATTGCGAGTTGTTTCAATTAACTTTGCACAAATTTCAAAAAAACATGTCATGGAAGTAAACTATGCGTAAAAATCAGACACGATTCGTACGCATTTTTTCAGTCGATCCCTAATTACAAATAAATAATGAACAAAAATAATAAATAAATAAATAAAAAGGAAAAATGAAAAATATGAGCGCTAAGCGTTTTGTATGTACGTTTGCCAAAGCCTTCTGTATATCATCGATTGTTTTCTTGTCGGGCTTGCACCTACAGTAGTCAAAAGTTTTTCCCTCTTTTCCCGAGTCGCCTCAACCGACTCATATCGTGTAGTAGGGAAAAATAATAAATTACTGAATTATGGCAAAACACTCACCGGTGCTCGTCCTTGGCACTCGGTATGAATTTCGTGCATTCTCGCTTCTGGAAGGTGGCCTCGATCCAACTTCGTTCCGTCGTCTGAAAAAATTTCATGAAAAATATTTAATCGTACGTACAAGGCCTTAAAAGTGTACCATCACCGCGTCCACCAAGACCTTTACGCGGTCTTATTCAATGATACAACCGGGCTAATAATTGTTGCGAAGCTTTTCTTGTGCATTTTTAACCGACGTTGACGAAGCTGGCCGCTACTGTGATGTTAAAAGTCGAAATCTACTCGAATGTAGTGCTGCTGTGTAAGTGAACGTAGCAAGAAATCTTGATCGAGAATTATGTAAATATCTATGTATTATAAGTTGCTAGAACAGGAGTATGTCGGGTTATTTATGTTCCTGATTAATTTTCTTTAATATATGCATGGAGCTGCGATAAATTTCTCATCAGTCGAGGAACAATTCAACATGCAAGATGATTCCGATCAAGCGAATAAACGTTAGTCCACACCATCGCGTGTCACACATACATGCAATACAAACCACGATTCAGAATCGCAATTACGTGAGTAAGTGCACATCCGGTTCTCCGGCATATTTATACATTTATTTCTGCACAGTTACATCCGCACATGCGCTTATACTCATATCGATGTGCGCACATGTACACATCACACGTGTGCGCACTGATTTACATCGTATATATATCTCGGAGAATAAGCTGATGCTGATGAAGTTTTTCTACGACCTCTCTCTCTCTCTCGTCTGCTCCATCAGCCGGTCTCGTTCCTTCTCATTGTATTACACGGTCGCTCCAGCATGCAAAATCTTATTTTATAAATTGGACCAGTTTTTTAAACATATCCCAGCAAAATATATGGAGCGTGTATGTTAGATAACATCGATTAAACAATTGCGTATGCGCACGTGATTACGATAGGGATTCCGCTTTGGAATATTAAATGAATGCACGCGTGCGCTAGTCGGCTGAGGAAATTTAAACTCCATAATAATTGTGAACGCGTCGTATTTTCAGAAGGTATAACGTAATGGTTAAAAATAGGATGTTTTCTTTTTTACACACGAAAGATAAAAACTCTAAATGTTACTTGGCTTCATGCAGATACGACCGAGTTTAATAATTAGTTTATATTATTATTTCTGTATCCATAAATTTTATCGGTTTGCGTTCAAAGTACACCGGAAATAACATGTTTATTATTCGTTTTACTTACACATACTCAACACAGCCATATTATCTAGGCACACGTGACTACTATAAACAGATGACGATCTGACAACTGATTATAGGCTCAGCACGGTATTTATTGTATCCAATTTATAACCACGATTTTTACAGCTCCGCGTGACATGCACAGTCGACTCTATATATAATATATAATACGAGCCACGAGTTTATTAACTTTAAATCATGCACTGATCACATGTCGCGAAAAAACTCCGAATATCGCAGACTTCATGATAAATGAAAATAAAGCAAAATTACACAGGGTCCACGCGAGAAAAAGGCAGAAATAAAAGCACAGTCCCGGAGGGGTAAAGCAAATTTAGAATTCTCGCTTTGCGAGGAGGAAAAAATCTGAAAAAAATATACCTTTGTTTTCTTTCGTTTGATTTTCGGAGCGTTAGCTCCGCAGATCACACTGCCGATCGCCATTTCGCTGAGCCGTGACGTTTGTCGTGTTCAACCTATATAAATTGATTGTCGCCAATTGGAAAAAAACAAAATAAAGGCAAAATGAAATGATAATCGAGAACTCAAGATAACCGTAAAATAAAATATAAATATAAAGGTATGAAAAACGAGAAGCAATTTCGAAAAGAATAATCAGTGGTAGTTACGCTTGCTCCGCAAAATAAATATGACATACATGATACACATCACGTATCGTCTAATCCGCATGTGCCATCACTCGCGAAGCAAACTCGCTCAGTGTCTTTCTCTCTGTTGCTGGCGGCGGGCTTACAACTGAGACTCGATGATGTCGCGGCGCCGAATGACCCGACTGCTCACAAATGGAGATAAAAAAAGAAGACGAGCCACCAGAGGCGGAGCGAAACGAAATCGCACGGACTTCACATACGCACACTTGTCAAATGGCGCGCTAAAGAGATAAGATAGTTTGTGTCAGATAAGAAGAGGCTGATTATATACACGGCACCTTAAGTCGAGATCCAGTTACTTGTATACGGATAGTCGACATGGGTGATGAGCCTTATTGCCCATCGAGAGTTTATTTTCGTCTGACACAATGTCATTGTATAATATGTTTTGTATTTTTGCATGCACGTTCAACCAAATCCAATTTTCTACTTGACTTTTTTCGAGGAGGGTGCTAGATGTACATTGATAAGTAGGATTCGAAATTGTACTCTGTGCATTCGTTAACACAAACTGCATCTACTGCTGGAAAATTATGGGCAGTGCACTTTCCGTGATGTAACGTGATTTACCTGACTGTAAACTGTATACTAGTGTATTATGTGCGAGTAAAAACTAAAAATCAGTAAAAACTAAAAAGTAACAGGCGACTTGACTGATGGAGTGTATATCTTATGCAACAATCGTTAATGAATTGTTTGTACTGGTGTACAAAATTTACATGCGCTAACATTCTAAAGTGTATGGCAACTGAATACAAACAGATTTAGCTCTAGGGGCGATGTGTATATGCATATCAAAATAATAAAAATGAACTGCGAACAGCGTATACATATACATAATATATAGAAAGATGTAAGAGAAGCAGCGCTGCCAGGGTTCCGAGCCTTCTGAGTGCCGGTGTACTTTCGGCGAAAATTGGGGTGAGTTTTCTTGACTTTATTTGCTCGTGCTCTCTATGCATGTGGGAACTTTTGGAAAACTACAACCAGGTCATCAAGAATATCCACTAGTTTGAAAAACCTTACGAGTTTCTGAAGTTCCATGGCAGGCTATACTCTGTCAACGAACTCTCATAAATACTGATAAAGCAGGAAAAAAACTATAGTGCGGGCGTAACATACACGTGAAAGCAGAAAGAGGATAAAAAAATTGCGAGAACTCTCGTGTGCTCGTGACATTGCTGCAGTACTGACGTACTGATGGGCTAAGAGTGAAAAAATACTGTCTCGCTTTTCTTTTCCTTTTTTTTTGTTCCTGTTCGCCATCACGTACCACTCGGATGCTCTTGCTCTTGTGAATCATTCCTCCAATTTACACTGCGGCTGCTGGGCTAGTAGACACGCTCTGCATATCGCTGCTGTGTAGTCGGTGGCGCGAAAGACCAAAAACACGATTATCTGTGAAAGAAAGTTGCATTATGTAACATGTTATAGGCTATTTCTTTATTTTAGCTTTGGATCGTATATTATACCTGTTGAACGTATAGTCTCGGATGATAAAACACTGAGAGTTTATTTCATTTTCGAGGCTGGTCCGCTGAAGAAATTAAGGCTTGGTTACTACATAATCGTAGAGCTGATGGCAGGCAAGGCTGGAGCCGTGGATTTTCAGTGGGTTCACGTATGCTACTCCTGCTGCAAACAGAAAGGAAAGAACAAATGTAGGACGCACGAGAGCTTTCAGAGATTTTCGATAGCTCCAGCTTGGTAATGTCAAAAGCAAGCCCCCTTTGAATCGCTCGTACTGCTACTGCTGATGATGCGCATGCTTTTCACAAAGAATCGTATATCAAGACTTTAATCTCGCCGTTCAAGCTGTGTATACGCGCGCTCGGATTAAGCCGATCTTTCAAGCCCGATAATAAAGATTTTATATAACCCGCGTTCTTCCGCTTTCCAATCGCTCGATATTGATGTGGCGCTATTTTACTATCACCAGCTGCACCACACCGGAATATTCTGCAATAAATATTTATGCGGCCCTATATATCAGAATTTTAGTACACAGTGGTCGCGAAGTTTTTATTGATGCAGCTATGTAATAGGCGAAGAGAGAAAAAAAAATTTTTTCTAGGAAAATAGACCTCGAGTATAGCCCAGTAAACAAGAAAATTGAATTCTTGTCAAACGGTAGACTCGCGCGGGCAGCAGGGGTGAAAATCCAGTTAAACCATCATGAGGCGGTGGCGCCAAGTATAAAAGTACCTTCTAGCCGTTTGCGAGCTTTTTTCTTTTCCATCGTAATTCGTTAGGACACTGTCCTGGTTCTTTAATTTTCTCGTAAGCTGCACGAAAGCTACATTGTACAAATAAATTTGTCCAACTAAAGCGATTGAAAAAATGTATGGCTTGTCTCAACAAACGTACGGAATGCAACTCTTGAGCTTTTCGCGACGCAACAAGTGCATTGACAGAAGTAGCTTCGTTAAAAGTAACGCTTGATGGGGAGCTGTGCTGCTGTACAGTCATCATTGTGTGTATATGTGCAATACGAAAGTCGAGGCAATAACGCATTGTGCGCTTCGCGCAACAGTCGCACGCGAGTTGACTCCAATCTCTACCTATATATTTCAGTTCGTCTCTCGATTGTATAGGTTCGCGTCTCTTCCGCGTATCGAAGCTCGCGCGACGAGTGATAAAGAGTTTACTCGATTTCTCGTAGAGTTTAAAAGTAGTGCGCCACGCGCTCTCGCGCGCGACCTCGTTTGTCGTCGAGCATTAGTTTAATGACAGCAGCAGGAGGCTTTTTCATTACTCCACTTTTTTTCTTCGCGCGCATCTCTTATATACAGCCCCGAGTGTTTATCTGTCAATGGCACGTAAGTCATTCAGACCGAACTTTATTCATGTTATTCGCGTGCGTACACAAACGGACTCCGAGGCGTGAATCTCTTGCAGTATATCAACATCAACATGTGTGTATATGAAGAGAGTTATCGTATAGCTTTTCGAGACCGCGTATTATATTGCGCGTCGTCGAGCTTTAAAGTCATGAATTCTAAGGTAAAAGGCTTTGTTTTATTCCGCGCGCGAGCGTGCAGAAAGTGAGTGTTGAATATATATAGGCGTACTGTTTGATAGTTTTCTCGTTGTTTTCGAATGCGCTGGGCTACAAGAATCTGGAGCGGTTCAAAGGAAGCTTTGAATTTTCAGTTTCCTTTGGCCGCCACGCGTTCCAATTATATTGGAACTTGGAATATTTGACTTGGAAAAAAGTGGATGAGCCCTATATAGTTACAATACGCTGTTGATGATAAACGTTAAACTGCGCGACCTTAATTGCCTTACTTTTATTTTAAAATTTTCGAGAAATTTTTATTTTAGAATTTTGGGGATGAGCCCTATATATAGTTACAATACGCTGTTGATGATAAGCATCTACACCGCCAGGCCTTGCTTTATTTATTTATTTTTTTTTTTTGTTATAAAATTTTCAAACTTTCACGTTGTACATAATCTCCCGCAATAAGAAAAAAAACAGCAACAAAATCTCGAACAAAATGAATATTCAAAACATTAAAAAATTTAACCACAAAAAAACTCTTGCTCGATGCAATAAAAAGGCGCTAAAATTTTCATGTCTCTGACGTCAGCATCGGTCGAGTTTTTCATTTCTGAAAGTTTCTAAAACACTATTAGAAGGCTCGTTTTGTAAAGATAGTGGAAAGAAATGAAGAAACGGTGCAATTAAAGTTCCTCAATGTAGAGTCTAAGATGGGCCTTTGTGTGTGTGGGGGGGGGGGGGGGGGGGGCAAACCTAATTTTTGTCTGAACTAACTTTTTCGAATCCAATGGTATAGTCTTACTCTCGAAACCGAGTTTGGGAAAGGCGTAGGTGTGATGAGCCTACCCTGGAAACTTTCGAACGCTAAAATTCATCTAGAAACACAACACGATACGTTGTGAAGCCATAAACGTTCAAGTTCGGAAAAGCCACCCATTTATTATTATTTTTTCTTTTACTAACTGATGAGGTTTCTAGCTCGAAATTAAAATAAAAGACGTTCAGTACGATCGTTCAAATTTTTTTTTGTACATTCAAAAAACCACGCATTGTGCCATTTTTGTTGCAGAAAATATGAAGGCACCGCAAAGGAACTGCTGCGCAAAAGAAGTATAAAATAGATACTATCATCACTCGATATTTTTCGTGGGACCTATACGTGCATCGTTGCAAGTCAAGGAAGTATAGCTGTGGTGCGGTTCTTGCAATGCTAGAAGAAATTTGATATTCGGAAATGTGGAGCATGCAAAAATAAAATGAAACACAAAGTGCCTAATACACGTATTACGTCGCCACGAGAAAGTTACTAAAAGAGTAGAAGCTGATTTTTTTCATTTTATTGTCTCGTATTTTCTGCCGAAGAGCGAAACAATATACCTCGCAACGAATTAAGGAATAATTCAATTGCCTATAAAGCGTGTAAATAAAAGTAATTTTCAATTTCTATTCATGACAGCTATCACTTCTTCCTGACTTAAATTCATTATGTCTATAATAAAATTTGCTGTTCTTCAGAAACTCTGAGCACGCTGGCGCTTTTATGTGCGATAAAAAGTGCCGCTATATGTACGTAAAATTTATAAAAACGCATCAGTGATTCAAGTTTAGGTGCTCATTACACGAACTACTTCGAAACAACTTCCGACACAAGTGTCATCTCAAAATCAAGTCTATAAACATCATTGGTCTTTTAATTAGCGCGAGCATCACACAGAATAAGAAATAGTTACCGACTTTCCGGCCTAATAAGCTGAGAAAAGTGAAAGCATAAATTGCTGATTTTTGCGCTTGCCCAATTTTTGCGGACTAAAACTAGGGCGCAATTTTCGCGTGAATGTAGACATTTTGTAAAAGTGCACCTTTATTGATCCTGCACATAGAAATAACAATTTGACATCGGGATATTGTTGTAATACTTGCTGCAAATCATGATGAACGTCAAGCAAGTATATCAAGCTTACACAAAACTTACTTGTTTCTCTAGGATGGCGATGTGTAAGCAGGGGGCTAATAACATTAGCTAATTTCGAAACAGGGGCAATTCCTGCATGCATTTAGACTGTTCGATCCGCCGAGCGTTGCTTGAATATGGTAAATCGAATTTACAAGTACTACCTTGGATACCTTGCAACGTTAAATGTTTTCAAACTAGAAGTTATAATTGAAGAGGAAACACTGCAAACTTTACGATCTGTCACTGCAAGTTCACTCAGCAAAGTACCTCTATTATGGTTATTCATGGAAAGGTTTGAGCAATGCGCGCTTAATTAATTTTTCCCTTATAACAAGTTATATAAAATAATTTGAAACGACAGGAAACGCTCGAGACCGACGAACGATGACGGATACATTATTCGACTTTGCCAAAACAACAAATATTGACGAAGCCAGAAGCCACCAGAGAGCAACACTGGCCCAATAAGTAAATTAGGGCAGTGCTATACATGAATCATTTCAAAGAGACGTACGGCTCAGCATCGGCAGTCAGCAGCACGCATGCATCAAGTATTATAGTGTCCCGGCGGCGGCGCGATGACTCATGAGTTTCGCCGTACCGCGCGCAAAAATCAAAATTAGCCGCCCATCAGCCGTTTTATTTCTGTTTTTTAAAAAGGCTCATCGAATCATAGTTCGGAGCAGTCAATGTCAAGTTCAAACTATAGCTGCAATATGCAGAGACCGCGGTGTGAAAAATCTCAACCGGGCTCTAATCTCTCTAATCAACTTTTCATTTGTCGTCGAGGAAAATAAAGCGCGGCTTAATCTATATTTATGGCAAGTGTTGGTGGCACTCTTGGAGCTTCGCGCGAACGTATACCAACTTACGTATATAAATCTAGAAATTTAATTCAAACGGGAGCAACACGTTTTGTAATTCACGCGGCGAGCGCGCGATCCATTGATTTCCCGAATCCCAGCGCAGTATAGCAGAGCTATATTTCTTCCAAGAGCCCCAGTTCCACGAAAGTTGCACGAAAAGAATGTGCACTCGTTCACCAACGTTATTATTCAACAAAAGGGAAGGGAATGCAAAGAATGTCCAAAGAAAGCTGTAGACGTCTATCGTCTACTTACCTCGCCGAGAAGTGAGGGATCGTGAGCTCTCGCTGTCCTGACACTGTGCGGCTGTGAACAACATATTTCTCGCGCTGCAATAAAACTCTGACAGCTCGTCGACAATAAGCGCCAACGAATCTTCAAGCTCTGCGTCTTCTCCTTCTTCTCCGCGACTGCGACTGCGACTGCGACGACGGCAACGACTGCTCCAACCGCTTATTCTCATTGAGGATCGCCTCGCTCGCTCTTTATTGACAAGCCTGCCCCTCGCACAGTTGCACGCTGCAGACTGCTCCGACTCCAACGTCGGACTATATTCTTTTCTCCTTCAGCTGCAATTAACGCCAATCGGCTCGCGTCGAGCGAGAGACGCTCTTCGCATCACGCGCTTTTTCTCCACTGCTTATACACACTTATTCAGCTCTTCTGCTGCTCCACTTTATTCGCTTCGCAGAATAAAGACGCGCACACTGTTTGCTTCACTCTGCTCGCCCACTTATTCGCAAAGAGTACTTTTATTATTGGAATTCATTTTCTCGTCGCTAATTGGAGCAGGAATACGACTGCTAATTGGCGCGGAATCACGCAGAGAGTTTCCCGATATCCGGAGTTGAGATAACCTTTGCCCTCGCTCTCTCTCTCGTGCGCACACACTGTACCTTATACTACATACAACCAACTGCACACAACACACAACTCGTGGCTCTTGGCGTAACGCGTTAGTGTACTTTAAGGTTAGGTAGCGTGCAGTATATAGCAGCCTTATCTCTGTCCCCGTCGGCCGTCGGGAACGATTGTATGCGCTATTCAATTCACCTCGTTAATTATACTCGTAGAATAGGTGTACGCGTGCACGACGCGAGATTCGACACACACTGCACTGCAGCTCTCTCCAGTGTCTCGAAAAGACTTTTAGGTTATACTTCCGCGTACGGACAGCTCCGCCGCAGAGTGGCGAGTGGCTTTGGCTACTTATATCACAGAAAGAGAAGAGATGTCTACGTATACCTACAGTACGGCCTGGTGTGCGGAGAGACAACGCTTGATGGTAGTTTTAAAAGCGAAACAATCGCGTTGCAGTAAGCTGATAAAAAAGAGAGTATACGAGATTAGTCGTGTGTACAAGAGAGAGAGAGAGAAAGAGAGACAGAGAGAGAGAGGAGGCGCGCAGCCGAGCCGAAGGCAAGCGGACTACTGCTAGCAGCAGCGGCGGCGGCGACGCTCGGCGACTAAACTTGACGGGAAAACGGCTGTGCAGACGTCACGCGACACGATGCGCCGTAGTAGCATGTACATATTATCAGACCGAGCGCACCCACGCGACGAGAATGGAGCGAGTTGGCGTTCTTCGTCTGCTGGGCTTCGCTTCTATTCGTGCGATCCACCGCTTCGTGGACGAATGGCTCCGAGAGATGCGATGAAAACGCGTGCAGCCGACGTTGCGCCTCGACTATATACTTACGTCTCAGCTGTCTCTCATCTGACGCTCGGCTCGAACACTCGGACTATCATCTGATCTCCGTGGACTGCGCGTGTGTTTCTGCTTCCAGCTTCCTGCTTATTTCTAGCTTAATGGGATAGAGGGCGCCACGGATTAAAGTTTAAATTTTGTATTTGATGTGCAAAATTGTGAGGGGATCGGCACGAGCTTTGAATGGAATTTCCATATTTATTGACAATGAGTTGAAATAAGCATACTTGTTGATCTGAAGAGATATCGCTATAGCTACTTCTAATTTAAACAATTGCAATCCTAACACTCCTACGCGAGAGTGTTTTTTCAGCAGATATCTTTGCCGTATTCAATTATATAAAATCATCAAATATCGTGATAAAACTAATTGTAAATAATTCTTATGGACTCTTTTACGAGGAAAAAAATGGAACTGTGCTCAATTAAAAAAAGTCGATTTTTATACAAAATTCATAAAACATTCGTATATTGACAGAGTAGGGAGATCCTTAAGAGCGAAGCAAAACGTTTACATATTTTCAGTAATTGAATTTTTTCTAATGAAATAATCAGTGAAATAACTTTATATTTACGCGGTAAGTATAGCTCTAATCATTCTTAATCATCATGCTTTTTTAAAGTTCCACGGTTTAGTTGTCGAGTTATAACGGTTTCAGAAAAATTTTGCAAAAAAGAACAAATTACTTGTTTTCGAAATATCCCGAAAATCATCAAGATTTTTCGCTAAATTTTCAGTCGCAGACATTTTTTTACCTAGGCGACCATTTTTAACGATTTTCTTTTTCAAATTCAAGTTCTTTTCCCGTACTTTCATCCTATAAGCATGAATCTTCCGTTTGCACCCTCGGGAATTGAGTACATGCCCTTGAACAATGGCTGTTTCGTATAATTTGAAGGGCCAAGAAAATAGCGTCACAAGACACTTTTTGCGCGTTGGAAAGTCGTTTTGAACTCTATGAAACATATATAAATACAACCAAACTGTCGCAAATTTTTTTCGCGTTTTTCCTCATATGTTGAGACTTTATATAATTTTAAAGTCCACAGTCATTTTTACTAAAATTAACTCTCTTTTAAAAATTCGATGTAATGCATAAATTATTGTAGGCAAAAATAATGCTGACTTCTATACAGCTCAACTGATCCTTGTACAAGAATCGTTATCGAAGAAAAGGGCTCTCGTAATCAGTCTCTTCTATATGCCACGAGTACGACTACATTATGATAATAATACGACGACAGGACTTTATATATCCACCTGACCAGCTTCTACCAGCCTTGATGTTAAAATGCGCCTGAGTAGTTTCTCACAATCAGCTCGAAGAAAATTTATTCCATGCATTTATTTTATCCATTCATCGAATTTAAAAAGAAAGCCTCTGCTTTCGATTGAATGAAAGCATACACTCGGTGGTAGCGGATTCTCGTGGAACATTTTTTGAAACACTCCAGTGTTGTGCCATTTAAAAAACGTTCCACGAGAATCCGCTACCACCAAGTGTCCATCGATTGGATTCCAGCTGACTAATGAGGAAAATCCAGAAATGAGTTAAAAAAAAAAAAAAAATGTTGCGGCACGCGCCTGAAGCAGTTTTGTTCTGTTTCTATGAATGTTAAAAAGAGTTCAAAACTACTTTCCAACGCGTAAAAAGTGCCTTGTGACACTGTTGTCTCGGC